>JAQGBW010005365.1:0-12127 GCA_034698625.1 Julus scanicus
CCAGTTTTCGGCAACCGAGATTCTGACGTCAGCCGCGTCGGTTCTCGGTTTTCGGCCAAGTGGGAATCAGGCATTATACTATCACCTGCAACTATTCCCTCAACCGCAGAACAGAACATATTTCAACTTTATAGTTCACTCGCTTAAAAATTCACCAGTGTGCGTGGTTCAATTGCAATTGGCGTTTTCCATTTAGGTGATGAAAAAGTTGCCAGTGCGCACCTAGCCTATGTCATCAGAAAATGGTATCAAGTCTCTTTTACATGAATTGGTGTTAATATGTGAAGTGGCTACCTACATCCGACTTGTTCGAGAAAAAAGCAGATTTTTTCACGAAAATGTGCGTTTATTTTAGAATGAATGCCGTAAAATGTAGATAATTTTGGACAGGGTTGTTAACTTTGGGCCAGTCATCGTTTTGCCCAGTAGGAATGTCTTAGCGTGTTTCCGCAGTGCTTTTCCAGCCAGTTTGAGAACAACACTCTTCCGTAATAGTATACTGGTAACTTCCCAATATTCTAAATGACAGCCATTTTTATTTGGACACCTGGTTTGTGTTTTCACTTATGTATCATCCCTGGAGGCAAAAGTAATACGGTTGGATGTCCAACCATAAATGTCCAGAAGTCAAATTAATTATCTTTTTAGTAATTTTTTTTGCTTACATTTTTGATAATCATCTATCATTCAGGTCAATATGGTGGGTCCTGCATGGCTTCACTACTAATATCAAACATTCAATTCAACTCAATACCCTACACCTACAGTCAATAAATAAATGCCATATGGTAGGGTGGTAATTGGGTCGTACATCAACACAAAAACTCAAAAGCAAGTTTTCAAAAACATGCTTTTGCAAAATGTTTTCAGAAACTCTGCTTCTGCTTTGGGTGTAGTCTGGACCCACCTTTATATTACCTGAAATGTTTTCAGACATGTTTGGAAAATAGTAGCGCACATATGCATTGTTGGACTTGGCCAACCTGGCAGTTGGGTTTATATTTTTTTTTGGATTTGTATTATTTTTGGTAATTTATTATGGAAGTGAAGCGAGGAAAGAGCACGGTTGCGGCCGATGTTTAAAATAACTACCTATTATGGCAATTGTTGTTGTTGGTTGGGGTTTAAGGGTCCAAAGGCAATTATTGCATTTGCCTGGAAACAACTGTGGTCTTGTCATGGGGGGAAAGGGGTAGTCGACCCCAGCATGTCATGTTTGGCCTTATATAATTTTTCCAATAGGGATATGCCTTCAAAAATGTGCTGACCCAAAGTCACACGCATAATGGGGATAACTTAGGGCCAGAAATGTATGGGAATATTCATAAAGCTGGTAATCAGACTGTAGAAATGATGCTATATTCGGAAAGATGAGGGTTGGTTCTATTTCACCTGGTCAGTTTTGGGTCGTAATTATTAAACTGTTTTTCACAATTTAAAAAACAAAAAACTGGTTTTACGGTACACACCGTCAACAAATCATTTCCGTTTTGCACTCTAGGTTTTGTATAGTCGTTGAGAATAAGTTATTTTCTCAGACTGTCCCCTATATCGTAGACAAATTTTCTGGTCAGGTCAGGGTCGTCGCAGCTCGCGCCCCGATCGCTGGCCGTCAAAACGCGCGCTTACCCGTCCTTGGCCCCCTGACCTTTTCGGTGGTTGTCGAGTTGATGATGTAGATATGAAACTTTAAACAGAAAACTCGGTTTTTCATTCCAATTGACCTTTTGCAGTTTGGACGCTGGTACGGTGGTACCGTCGCGAGCAACGTCCGGTCAGGGCTATTTCCCTAACTTCGAGGGGGTGGAGGGTTGGGTGCCATCTAATGGAACAACTTCCAGATAACATCAACTTCACTTTTCTAAAAGCAGTGCATGAACACGGGCTGTTTTGTCCCAGTTTTTTAGGGGCCATTGTTGGATATACAGACATTCTCACGTGAGGTGGTAGAAACGCTCATTTTAACGGATGTGAATATGCTCACGGATTTTCCTAAATAATTAATGTGAGATAAGTTTCTTGCCCGAACACCCTACGAAGGCTGATTTAAAAAATTTCAGAACCCTTGAAAGTGCAGATTTGACTCAACTGACGAAATTGAAAGAAAAATCGCCAGAGGAGCTGTACATTATTCCAGAAGATGAGTTCTTAAAGGTCCTTCCAGCAGTGGAAACGGCGGTGAAAAAAATGTTTAGCTTCCCAAGGGTAGTACACCCATACCTCGTTTTACGGCCTAGATACGTTCCGGAATAGGTAGGCCGTATATCGAAAAGCCGTATAACGAATCAATTATTACCATAGGAACCCATGTAATTCAATTAGATCCGTTCCAATTTTTTTACAAAGTAATATATTTTTTAGTTCATAAACCATTTTATTCTTTTTATTTTCTATGAAAGTGCTTACATGAAAATAAAAGTACAAAACAATGTACTAATAATAAACGTTAATTAAAAAAAAAATCATATGCACACACTGTGGCCGCTCGGCCATGCATGCACTGTGGAACTGCGAAAACTCCAATAACTGGCATTGATAACATTTAATATAACGAGTCTATTTTTCTTTAGCTTTTTCTAATTACATTTAGTCATCCCCCAGTTAAAGAAAAAAAGATTTTAAGAAATTTGTATGCAACTGTGCGTATCACAGTTCCCAGCGGCAAGGTGTTTGATTGTTGTGCGCATAACGGCCGTATAACGAAACATTATGGGCCGTATATCGAAAACGTGCCATAATTAAAAAAGGCCGTTATAACAAAATGCCGTATAAAGAGCGGCCGTATATCGAGGTATGGGTGTATACTTTGGCACTAAACTTTTTGATCAGCCCTCATATAACAACTCATCCCGTGTAGGTTACTTAATGTAAAGCCCTATTCACACACAACCAATATCGTCAGCTACCATTTAAGTTTGGGTCTGAGCATGCGCACTTCAACTCTTTATTTTTAGGTTGAACTTAAGCCCCTCCCATATTCTTGGCTGACAGCGACATAGAAGTGATGTCAACGCTGGACGTAAAAGCGCCGTTGTTTTCCTGTAGGAAATTCGGCATCATTTTACTGTCTTCCTAAAGCTCCATTTCAAATGACGTGGTCCACATGTAGGACTAGCATATTATGGCATTCAGTTTAAATTTTTTATTTTTCTTCTTAGAATGATAATTTGTTGATTTTCATATATCTACCCCGACTTTTTTAACTGCAAAATGAATTGTTTATACTACAACAGTTAAACCAACTTTGTCTAAGTTGGACTTAAGTACTTGTCTACCCAAAATTGACCCCCGAAATTCGGAAGAAGCAGTAGGCTATAGTTCGGGTTTCACCCACTTTAATACAAAATTGCTGTTTTATCACTTTGGGTGGGAAGTGGGGCCGACCCGCATTGCTGTCTCGATAGCCATATCTAATCCAACTGATTTCTGCACCCGAGTTGACTTTGTGTCAACTTGAAAATTCTTATCGAAGTTGCCTGTTGGAGGAGAGACAGACAATACGATTCGAAGTTGCACTTGACCTTCTTCACTTGAATCAAGGCTGCTGCTGCGATTCGCATCTAGGCCTTGATCTGAACAAGAAAAAAATATTGCTGAGATTACCGGCCGCCATTTCGTAGATAAAGCGTAGCAATCAGGCCATGCACAACGAACTATTCTGTACAATGTACTGGCTGCAGGTAGTAACCGTACACTGCAGTCGTGCCACGCCTTTACCTCTGGGTAAAACCATAAAAGCGGCCCCTATTTGATCATTCTAAAGCCTGATCCACACCAAAGAAAGCAAAGGTACATAGTAATCAAGCATGATAAACAGAACAAATGTTTTGAGGTGATGACGCTCATACCAAGGTGTGTGTACGTGTTGTCTGCTTGCTATTTGCAGTCGTTGTACAGACGATCTTCGAGCTAGGTGTATAGTGGTAACGCGCTGGAAATTGAAAGTATGAGCCTTGAATTTTTCCTTAAATTTACTGGACAGCCTGTCAAATAAATTACTTAAAAGTCCCAAACTCTACCTGTTGGACGAAACCTGGCGAGTGGGGGAAGCAATTGTATCCATTATCTCTGTAGAATATGTTTGTAACTTTATGATGAGGTGAAGTGCAGAATGTAATTAATAGTTCTGTTATACAGGCTTTTGAAATTGTGTTATTGTAGGACCTTTTTTATTTTAGTACAATGCTCCATGAAATTAACCCACTACTTTTAAATTATTAATAAAAAGTTTTTACTTTCTACAAAAGTTTTCTAAAAAGTTGCTTTTTTATAGAAAATGATCAAGTCAATATCAATGTTCAATGAAAAACAAGTGTTTACAGTGCATCCCCTTAAAGAGAGAGAAAAAAAGAAAATTACATGAAAAAAGTCAACGATGAACAAAATTGGGTAATTCTAAAAGCACTAAATACGAGAAAATATACTTTCCACCTCTACTTAGGATGATAATCATCGAGATTTCAGTGCATGTGTTTTTTCCGCTCGTTCCGCTGGATCGTCTGCTAAATTACAAGAATTACAAGTAAATTCCTTGATAAAACTTTTCCATATCGCTCTTATGCAGATTGGAATAATTTACCTATGATACTTCGTAAAGGATTGTTTGAATGTGTGAATCTAAAATGTACAATCGGGTGTAAACATTGGAATGTCAAGTTGAAAAAATATATTATGGAGGTGAAGTGAATTATATGGATGCTCTTTGTTTGAAAATGTTTTTTCTTTTAAATGGATGATTTCAGATTGAAGTTGTGTTGATATCAATTGTTATGCTATGATGGTTGTTTTTTTTCGTTTTTTTTAAATTTTCTTTGACGTTTTTAATTGTACTCAACGAGTGTTTTATATAAATAAATAAATAAATAAATAAATATGTTTGACATGCCAAAGATATTTTTTTCCGACAATATGGACATGGTTTCCGCTCAACGGAAATCAACGATGACGTCAGTGCGAAAAATTCCGCCTAGCACACCCTAATCCGAGCGTCTTCCGTCTGATGTGACTAGGGCACTACAGAATTTAAACAAAAGTGCCGTTGTTGTCCTGTAGCAGACTACAGAAGACAACTGTGGGTCGACTGTACCCTTGTTTTCAGCCTAATCTCTGCTGCCTTGTTGCTGACGTCACAGTCATTTCTCTAGTGAGTAGGTTGTGTGTGAATACGGCTAAATTTCGGGGACCTTTAAGGCTGTCGTCCACCTGGCGAAAGTCGCGCACAACTCACAAATCACACATGAGCTCCGCGTCATTCCGGACAAAATTGCGGGCCAATTCCCACTTGGCGCACCTCACGAAAGCCGGAAACATCAGCGCTCCTGCTAATGGCGTTTTATTGTCACCTACTATATTTTCACTCTGGCCGCCATGTTGTGCGCTTCCAAAAGTAATTTGTGAATCCGGCATGGCGAGGCGGATTTTCGTGACGTCATGTAAGCTTGCCTCACTACCCATTGCACATGCGCGAACCTCCACTTCCTGAGTTAAGCCTGTTGCCCACCTGGCGAAAATCACGCACAACTCAAACCTGAAATCTCAAACCTAAAACCTCAAAAAATGGCGTGCCAATTCCCACCTGACGCACCTCGCAAAAGGAAAAACGATCGGCGCTCCTGCTAGTGGCGTGAAGCACGTGACCATTTTACCATATTTCCTAGCTGGCCGCCATGTTGTGAGGTGAAAAAGTGATGTATGAATCCGACATGGAGAGGCTCAAAATGGTGACGTCATGTGAGCTTGCCTCACTACCTATTGCACATGCGCGAAGGTCCACTTCCTGATTTAGCAGACGATTTCGAGTGAGTTGTGCATGATTTTCGCCAGGTGGGCAACAGGCTTTCGTGGACGATTTCTTGTGAGTTGTGCGCGACTTTTGCCAGGTGGAAAACAGCCTTTAATGGCTGACGTATCTCAAGCAATTTCCGAAGTTTCTTAGTTGGAATGTCTTTAGCAACCACAAGCCAAGGTTCTTTGTACTACTTGTTTCTTAACTGCGGAGACTCGAAAATGAGGATTTATGATGATGCAAACATGACGCTGACAAATTCGTTTTCCTCTTTGAAATCATTGACGTGTTGTGCTGCTCCAAAGCCGATTACCTGCGAGATGATGCATTCTTCCCACTCCCAGCGTCTCACCTTTTACTTCATTCTGGGTCATGGCCACAGGTCAACTGCGATAATTAAGATTGGACGTCGCGTTGAGCAGGCGTTGGAAGCATGACTTGTTGATGAAAATGTCAAGGTTGCCCCCACGCACTTATTAATCTTTTTCCTGTTGTGCGAATCTAAGCTCCATAATAAATAATTGTGCGGAAGGTGTTTGTTTGGAATGTTATTTTGATCCCTTGCCTCCTCCATCCCTATCCAATCCGAGCTAATAGAAATGACGCATATTTACTAATTTAAGTTGAAAAAGCGTTACCGTAAAATGTAGACATTTTGGACCAGGGCGTGCTAACTTTGGGTCAATCATCGTTTTGCCCAGTATAGGAATTTCTCAAGTGGGTTTCAATGAGGTTGTTTCAGCTAATTGGAGGGAAACTTCCGTCATACTCCATAGTGACTTCTCAAAATTTTAAATTCAGCGTATTCTAAATCACGGCCATTTTTATTGGGACACCTATTTTCTGTTTTCGCTAATGTCGTCTAACGTTCATCTCTGAATGAAAAACTAAAACCGCTGTTGCTGAAACAGGTGTCTTCACTATTATTCATATGAATATTAAACATGTACATACATAAATTAAACTATAGGCAAACTTAGCAGAAAACCAAACATGGACTGAGTGATTAATGCCGTAAACACACAACAACTGGCCGAGAACCGACGTTATGACGTCAGCAAGTCGGCAACCTAGAATCGGAAGAATATCTGCATATGCCACACTAGGCGAGGACTTAGTTTCAAAATGCATAGTTTGTGAAAACGCTGTGCTAAAGGTTCATTCACAAGAACAATGTGATGAACACATGAGGATTTAAGGTTAACTGATCACTGCTGCTGTTAAGGATCCAGACCTTATAAAAAAAAAAATCATAACCAGTGATGAGACATGGATTTTTTTTACGACGACTGAAGCAATCGCAGGACATCAACAGGAACTCCCCAATGTCCCCATGGTCAAAGAAAAGCCGTCAAGATCCAACAAAAGGAAAAGTAATGCTCGATGTATTTTTTGACTGGGAAGGTATCGTTCAATATGAGTTCATGAAACAAGGTGAAACAGTTAACAAGGAATGCTACAAAATGATCCTTACACGTCTTCGAGATGCGATTCGGCGGAAACGACCAAATTTGTGGGCGACCAAAGATTGGAAACTTCTTCATGACAATGCTCGCGCACAGATAATTTCTGGTGCAAGATATACCTAGCTAACACAATTCATTGTGGCACTTCCTCTCCCCCTATTCTCCTGATTTGGCCCCATCTGATTTTTACCTGTTTCCAAAGATGAAAGAATTGTTAAAGGGCCGACGGTTTACTGATGAAAACTATGTTATTAAAAATTCGACAATTGCCTTGAAAAGTTTGCTAAAAATGTTTTGAATAATTGTACAAACGCTGGCAGAGGTGTGATGTTGCAGTAGGACAATTCTTTGAAAATAGTGTTTAAGCAACATTTGGTGTGTTCTGTTTTCAGTTTTTGTGTCAGTGCCAGAACTTTTTGACTCTAGAGGTATACGGGACATACTGCAGCATATGTTTGACCCAATATAATTTTTCCATTAGGGATATGCCTTGAAAAATGCACTGACCCAAAATCACCCCACTTGATGGGGTAAGTTAATTTGGGATGAAAATCGATGGGAATATCCCAGCACGTGTTAATCAAACAGTTATAATGCTGTTATAAAGCCATATTCTGAAAGAAGAGGGTTATTGATTCTATTTGACCTAGTCAATTCCGGGTAGTGATTATGAAACACTTTTCAGAATTCAAAAAAGACAGCAAAAACAGGCCCAAAGTTCCCACATTTAATGGAAGTTTAACAACACTGTTTCTATATATTCATTTATTCGCATTTGCAAATCTCCGATGCATTTAGAGCGTTTTAGTTCGCAGGTTCTACCATCATGAATCAAATTTCCACTATTTTGTAATATTCACTCCGCCATTTTGATTGCACACAGCTTAGTCAACAACGTTCTTAAACTAAAACTGTAATGCCAATTTTCAGTTGTTGACTTAACGTCTACTGAACACTATAATCATTTGACAATTGCTTCATCCAGTTTATTTATTTATGCGTTCTGAAACAAGAGTGTTTTGCAAACAATGTCTTTGTTGGGGGTCTTGAGTTTTTGTAACTTGAGTCGGGTATGAATGCTAATAATCGAATCATGTACAATAAAGTATTGGACATGAGGAAGGTGAAATAAGTTTCGCGATTTATTTATTTAACCCGGTTAAATTTGAATGGTGGATTACCCTCGTCCTCTTGCACGTGTTTTCTGTAACATGTTTCTTATTTTAATCCTTTTTTGTTATCTTTAAGTTAATTAAAATTCGTTTAATAAGATCTAATTGATGGGATACCTTGCAACTTTTGTTTTTGTTGGGACAAATTAAATTTAGCTACAGGATTCATAGAACGGCTTAAGGTGGTTTACAACCTATCCCTTTCAATGGGTAAATTTTAAACGACAGTCACAGCTAAACAAAAAGAGATTAGATAAAAATAAAAATTATTTAAAATAGCTTGATGAATCAGCAAGTGTATCATATTGTTGTTTTTCACTTAGAAGTGGCAGATTTAAAAAAAATTAATAAACAAGTTTGAAAAATGTCCGTTAGTTTGCAAATGCTGCCAGCAGGTAGCATCACGAGAATTCAAATTAACGGACATTTTTCAAACTTGTTTATTATTTTTTTTTAAATCTACCACTTCAAAGTGAAAACCAACAATATGATGCACCTGCTGATCCATCAAGCTATTTTAAACAATTTTTATTTTTATTTAATCTATTTTTGTTTGGCTGCGACTGTCGTTTAAAATTTACCCATTGAAAGGGATAGGTTGTAAACCCCCTTAAGCAATTTTCTTTAATTTTCTCTTTTTATTAAATAAAAAAATAATTTTATGTATATTTATTTATAATTATCAGCATTTGTATTATTTTTATTGATTTAAAATTAAAAATAAGTTTCCATTGAAGTATCTAATCTACTTTTAAACTTGTATCACAGATGTTGATACTTTCACATGGAATAGCTATGATTGAATCTGGAATTTCAATTAACAAAACCTCTGTTTCCAGGCAAAACATGAAGGAAACCAATGTTATTGCTAATTGACAAGTCATGGGTGGTTTTCAGCATTTGGTGGTGTAAAAACATTAAAGTTACACGGTTTACAATACACGTGATTTTGAAATGTAAAGGCAGCAAGATTTAATGTATGATGATGACAAAAAAACAGCAAAATAAGGGGGGAGGGGGGGCTTCATGCAAAACTGCAAACGAAATGGTTTTATTTTCCTGGGCCCGGCCCTAACTCTTGAAGCCCCTGTCAATCAATGCTGTATAGGTGTATTCGGCCAGGTTTTTTTTATCCTGGTAGTTGTTGCTAGTGGCTGTCACAAGGGCGCGCTGCTATCACTATGGACCTTATCTATTGTATTTAACCATGAAGCTATCACATTTGCAAACTGTACTTGCTGTACTTTCCGAAAGCGCCTCATATTTCCAGATAATTAATCACTAGAAGTTCTTTTGTCCACAGGAATAACGACATGTGTATAAAAACAGCAACTCATCATTATTTCTTTCATAACAACATTACATTACTTCTATGAATGATACCATATATCTCTACAAAGATCAGAATTCCCTTATTTAGGAACTCCATTACTATAATTTTTAAGTATTTTTTCAAACCGATTGCACATGTCTGTGGAATACTGAATATCCAATGACTAGTACAGACCATAGCAAACTAGAAACAGAAACAGTGTTTCGGAAACATGTTTCTGATAAAAGTTTTGACAAATTTTTGCTTAAACACCTTAAAACTCCTATCAGGGCCATGACGTAGTGCAATGGACAAATCATGTTTCCACAAATTGAATTGGTTTGCAGAAACCCTGTTTCTGATTTCTTTTTGCTCTGGTCTGTACCTACTGAGCACAAAAGATATTCAGAATGTATACATGGACAGACTATTTTTTAACTGATGAGATTTATCATTCCGAACCCTTTGGATTAATATAACGTTTTTGGGTTAAATGGCCCCAAAAACGATTAATTTTTGATTGAACAGTTGTTGTATATGGGCAACTCTACGAAATGGATAAGCCGCATTAATTTGCAATTTTTTTTTTAGCCAAAAGCAAGGATGGTTAATCCAAAAATCTGAAGTGACCTTAATCCTTTCTCTCTAGGATGGTTCCGCATACGTAAACGTAAACAAGGAACTCAACTAGTAACATTTTTTGAGACACAATTCCATTATAGTCTTAAGATGTTTCAAAACCTGTACCTGTATCCACCTGTTGTTTGGCTTGTCATGCTCCTCTGCCCCTTGGTGCATTAATTCCAGTGCTTCTTTCTCATTAGGACCTCTTTATTTACCCCTCTTCCAAATTGTAAGTACCTATGGGCGGCCCCATTTTAAAACATTTTTCTGCTTTTGAGTCTGGTTGCCGTCCACCTGTTTTTATTGCGAAGTTGCATTCTTTTTTAAGGAAACGTCGACGTGACCTTCTGTCTCACTAATTTTGGGACCTGGGGCGGCGAGGGTCCCTCGCGCATCCCATGAATAAAACATTGGCAGTGATGAATTTGAAGGAATTCTTGGAAGTGGACCTCGTTTCAGTAGTTCATCTTCACTGCAGTTTTTGGAGTCCCAGGAATTTAAATTCCCTGAGATGCACCCAGGTATCTCAGGGAAAGGGGGAGCTGTGGACTGACATTCTGGGCTGAGAGGGGCATGAATTGTTGGGTCAAATCATGTTGGAAATTACTTTCATGAAATTTTGTTTTACGAAATGTTTAAGGTCTACCTCAAACTTGGAGAGATTTGCTCATTTCTGTCGTGCCTGTCTTGGTTTTGGTACCATAGAGTTCCGAACTTATATCGAAATGGTGTAGTTTTACTATTGTTTTGAAAAGAATGGACATTTATATACAGTACATTAAGGGAGTCTGGGAAGCATTGGGACATGGGGTAAAGTGAGACAGTAACATTAATAAATACTCCTATTGAGGATATTGGTCTGATATATATATAATCTAAAATGCCTTCACTTTCTTCTATATAACAACCTATGTAGCATTCAGATAGTTTACAATACATTTGTGGAATTTTAAATAGTTTGTTTTTGTGTCGCATCTATTGCTAATAAATGCATATTTTCTTGCTAAATGATAAGAAACGTAGTTTTAGTTGCATATAATTGACTTTGAAGCAGTTTGAAGTTTTGATGGATAATCGTCGATTGAAGTAAACAGAGGGAGACAACTGATTTTGGGCAAGGTGAGACACATTCACTCCACAAGCTTTGAATATACTCTTTTGTAATTCTTGTCAATTTTTATAATTATTAATTTGTATATGTCGAACATTGCTAAATGAGTCGAATATATTGTGCATACATTTAAATTGAAAGATTTTAGCATGAAAGATGAAAGTCGTCGAAGTGAACAAATTTCCAACAAATTTTCTAGACACCGTGTGCATGATCGATTTGCAGCACTACAATAAAAAAAGAAAAGTGAAAATTCAGATTCTGAAGAAGATGACGTATAGTAGAAAGTGCAGTCTCTGTCAGAATTAAGCCTCTGTTGTTATAAACACTGCATGTTCACAGATATTTCTTAAGCAGACATAATTTATTTGATATTACTTGATATCACTCGTCACATCTCGTATTCCACAAAATTTCCCAAACTTAGTTTTAAACATTAAACATCCCTAAACATGAAGGTGCGTTTCCACGTAAGAAACTCGAGATATTTTCCATAGCAGTTCCCAATGTAGTATGTGCAAAAACGCGCGTGCTACTATTCGAGAGCTATCCCTGATTGCAGCTATCGAGGCGCTTATGTTTTAGGCTAAGCACACACTGAAGCTGCGAGCTGAGCAGCGAGGAAAGCTGCGAGCAAAGCAGCAAAAACAAACGTAC
>JAQGBW010005366.1:0-12126 GCA_034698625.1 Julus scanicus
CACTGTGCCCCGGTCTCCCCTATATATCATAGCACGACTAAATTCGTAATGAGATGTGAATACAAGAATTCAACTTTCCGTTTTATGGATGAATTAATGAGATAAGAACATCCACTGAAAAATACGGCATTAAAATTTAAATTGCAAAACGAACAAGCAGCTCTCACTGATAATTTCACTAAAAGTATACGTGTATTTCCATCCTTTACAGTTCAACAATATATAATATACATTATGATCTATCAGCAAACAGTAAGACATATTTAGAGTTGAGCTAGCATTACCATATTGTGCACATGTAAAACAAGTGTACATATCTCAATGGTTAACTGAAACATGCTTTTAACTGAAAATTTCCTTGACCTTTGCAATGCAATCGTTTAACTTGTGTAACAAGAACTAAAAAAATGGAAGATAGCAACTGCATTTAGCCTAAAGTTATTTTGAAAGAAGAGCCTTGTCGAAAACGGGGCAAAAACATATTTCTGGAATACAATTTCCACAAAAAAACATGTTTGTCCCAGCTCTATAAATCATTTTGTACGTCATCTCCTGTGCGCGATATGCTCTCGATAGCTTTCAATTTCATAAACATTCTTGGCGTCAGTCTTAAGAGAAGTGCACCTCGCAGACAGAAAAAAAATCTGGCTGGTACTGTACATAGACAACAAGTGACTTTATGTGTACCCACTGATTAAGCTGGGTCGCCACTTTTTTATCGCATAATTATAATGGTTAGTATTTTAAAACAGAGATTTGGTTACGAATTGCCCAGTCATTCGACAATTTTCTGGGCATTATGGTGCCTTAAAATTCAATGTAAACTCCTAATTTTTTAAAAAAAAACATCCTTTATGCATACACAAAACCAAGCTTTGATGATGTAACTAGGCAGAGCTAATGTGCTGATAGACATAAATAATAAGTCAAACGAGCAAACAAAATGTAACTTTGCTACTACTGTTCCTAACATCCTCCTTACAAGCCAAAACATAAATTTCCTATAATTAGGCTGACTGAAATTTAAAAGTTTCACTACTGTTTCGTTGCGTAATTAAGGCCGACATAACGGCTCATCTTCCATTATCAGAACCTTAGCATCAATGATTCTTTGTTAGTTTACTTACAACTAACCGAGCTATTAAAAGTGATTCATCAGGGTAATTAAGGCATTTTTAAAGCCAATCTTCAGGCTAATTTAGAAGCTAATGCAGGCTTTGATTTTATGGATGAGATGAAACATGTCAATAACTAGACGCAACAGAGTTAAAAATAAGAGATGTTTGCTACTAACAATTTATCCGGCTGCTTCGTTTTACAAATAACACTTTTAATAACGTTATTGTAACATTTGACAGGATCCATTTCTGCAATGTTATTATTTGTGCGTGTGTGCACATCAACCACAACTTTTGTAATAAATAAATTTTGCATGATTGTTATGGGTATTATATTGTAATTATGTCAAAAATAACCACATAAGTGATCCAGTGCATGCAAAACATTTGTTCAAATTATCAAGGATAAATTTAAATTTTGCAGCAAGGTTGGCAAAATATGTGGTAATATTTTGATAGGTTTTTTTAATGGTTTGCTTAATTCATTTATTTTGGTTAATAATGGCAATTATTTTTCGAAATTTGCAAAGATTTTTTGTCCTATTCTTTTGTGAACTTGTCAAAATTGATCTTTTGCACATTTTGAATGATTCCTGCATTTTTCCATTATGGAAAAATTTTACATAGGATTTTTCTATCTTCTTGAGATTTAGTGTACATATTCAATGGTCTTCAAGTTCTTATTAAATTTAAGTTTAAGAGCCGAAAACTACTGATATTTTTCTAGCCATAACAATTACGTAGTTTGATTCTATCATAAGTTTGTTTTTCGAAACCATGCTGCGATATCTTTGCATTTATACTCATTGGCATTTGAGGGCCATCATTAATGAAACAATTCCAGTGGAAATAACGCTCAACTATGATCATCCATCCAACTAATGGAAGTAGTAATTAGTTTGGTTTATGAAAAATATGGCCAGGATTACTTTCAATTACAAACTAATGGCGGGAATTCCTGCTGTTTATTATCACGCTTACATCTCGCTATGTATGAAACGATTCAAAGATTAAGCAAATGTTGTTTTTTATGTTAAATAGGAGACCAATAAATGATGCTAAATTTGTTAGTTAATGAAGTTGTTTATCCTTATGAGATGAATGCAAAGGAAATGTTCATGCATCATGAATTCTGCAAGAAATGTAAGCTATTAAAAAGCTTGAAAATTTAATTTTCCAGCTTATTTAATAAGCAAAAGTTAAAGATAGGGCCAGGAATGATTTAAGCAAAGTTATTCATACATTATTATCGATGCAACGAATTAACCAGGGTTAGTACTTTCTTTGGATATTAAAGTCCATAATCAATGCTGTGTCATTGCTCTCATCGAGGAAAGAATTTATGAACACTAACTGAATATCAGTAAAATTAACCTGATTAAAATACGATACTCTAAAGGATGGCGAAATTTGTTTATTTTACAACTCAGAGCTTTTATTTACTTGCATGGCATTTTGTGTTAGTAGAGATTTAACCATGTGCCCTAATGGCCCATTAGTGTAATATCTTATCCCTGAAATTTCTACGAACGGGACTAATTTTTGTAAAAATTTATGTTTGAAAGATAGAAACATGTTCTACGGCAGGAAGTCTACTATGATTCCAGGCTACTAAACCTGCCAAGGCATACACAGAAATAAACAAAAGCTTCCACAAATTTGAAACACGTCATGTGGTTCAATAATTTAACGCAACTGACATGAAAAAGAAAACTAATGAGTTCATTTGCAACTAAAATTTGGATAGCAAAGTTACAAAATAATTACTGTAATAAATAAACATATTTCAGACAATGTTCTGACAAGGCACATTTTTACCTCCATGTATCTAAATTGAAAATTAAAGAAGGTGACATGTCTTACCTTGAGATAAAGTGTGTTTGCCACAGGGAATTTGCTTATAGTCTTTGAAAATTCGGTACGAGAAAGGACTCCATTTAGGTGCAAAATTACCGAAAATACTGAAAATAAAAATTTAAGTCACTTTGCTGATAATAAAATAAGGCAATTTATTTAAATGAAGATTTGTTATTTCGTTTGCAAATGCAAATAACTAACAGCATGAATTATATGACTGAAAAAGTTAACAACTATTTGCTGCTATTTTGTGGATGTAAGCAAGACTTTCAAAATTAACCATTTGAAGTTTGTCATTTTAAGCAATGAAATTTCTTATGAAAAAGCTAATGATTTATAAAAATCAATATCGTTTTATTTTATGTTAAAAATAGATGTTCAATTTTCTAATTAAACTCCACCCAAAAGTAACCAATAACAAGCTATATTTAACTGCAAATTCAACAAATCGTGTTTTTTCTTTTTAATTGCAGGGTGTTCAGTAAATGTGTTGGAAAAAATATAAGTATATTACAAGGATTCCAAGGCTCATTCCTTACATTTTTATAAACCCAACGAACAACTAGTAATTGCAACAATATTTGTCGAAAGAGTCTTTTTACTTTTTTATAAAGATTTTTTCCGATGAGCATAAAAACTGCCACCAGTCCATAAAATTCCAGCATGACCTGAGGTTTTAAACGCAAATTTCAATGAAAATTTCCGATTTTTTGAGGTGATAAAATTCAAGCTCATTGCCCGATTTTCCTGAATTTCAAGTCTACTGGACATCATACGTTTGCATTGTGTTTTCACATTTTTTTCTCTTTCTTAACCGCTAGTTAATGTTTATTTTATAAAGAAATAATATAATTACTTAAATCTGTATCGCCGCTTTCAATGGCTTTGCTAACAGCAGGCTGGTATTCCTTTAATGTCAACAACAATGGAACTTGCTCTGACGCCCGTGGTTCATAATCCAGTAACTAATAACGAATATAGAAACGTTTTCTTAAGTTCTGCTATTAGTCGATAGTTTAAACAATATAGATTTGTACACATTTGTAACATTTGATTGTACCTTTGTTGCAAGTTGTTTTTTCCCACCATTTGATGCATCCAATGCTATGTCTGAATAAGATACCCCTGTTATGGATCCAACTTTTTCTGCAATTTCTCTTGCCACTTGATCCTCATCCAAGTGTGGTTGCATGACCTTTTCAATAAAAAAATAAAACACAATTAATTTACACCGATTATCTGAGAACAATATTAAAGAATAAATTAAATCATTATCAAAATAAGCATTAATAATTTCTGCAGTTATTTTGGAAGAATGGTAGGCAATATCAACAACAATACAACACTTTTACTCATATATTTGTGTTTAAAAAATAATTACCATGTGCATGCCAAAAATCCAATATTTTTTAATTGCATGCAACACTAATATATTTTTAAGAAAACCAAACTGTTTGTATTAATGAGGTTAAGCAGGTTGCATGGGAACTAATTTTGCATTGAAATACTATTTTATGTAATAGACAATTTACAGTTGATAAAAGTCGATATATAGACGGTTAGTGTTCAACTTTGCAGAACTTTGTTTCTACCACACGTTTTTGCCTCTAAAGGCTATCACTTTTATCAAAATTAGGAAACCAAAAACTAATATTAACAGAGACGACAAAATGTAATATAATAGGATAACCTACTTTATATTTGGCCCAATGAGACAATATTTTGCTGGCTCCTTGTGCATCAGGAATACGAAGATACTGACAAACTTTAATGCCAAGGTAATAGTGCCGCCTCAGCACTAAACGATCAACTAACACGTTCAATGTCAGTTGTTCTAATCTGTTCATTGGTAAAGGATGAAACATTAAGAAACTGATACTTATAATACTTTAGTAAAGCTTAGTAAACTTTTGAAACCTAGTTAAGAAAAGTTGTGAGACCTAAAAAAAAGTCATCAAAAGCCATGGAGGACCTGAACATGAATGAATAAACTACACTTATACAAGTCCGGAAATGGATAGAGAGCAAATTGAAAATATATGGAACTGTATAGCGCAAAAACTATGCTTAGGATAGCTGACCCTGGTTGCGAACCACAAAGTCTTCCATTCGCCAGGTGAATAGCATGGCCTCTAAGTCAAACAGCTCAAAGTTATAAAATGTAATGTAAGGATACTGTACATATGTCAACGGAATCCCCAATGCATGATCTCGAACAGCGTTTAAAACACGGAGATTTTTACACATTTTGACAAACTCTTCAGGATCTAAGTCAGGCATAAAGCATTTTCCAAATGCAGCCGCCTAAAAAATGTTCGGAATTAAAATAGAAAACCAGAACTTACAAAAGGATGATAGCAAGATCGAGGAAACAAAACAAACCCTTAATAACATCTTCTGAGTTGAAGGCGAATATTCGTGACCAGCAGCTTGGATGCATTGTGTAATTGCATCTTCTAACTGATCTTTAATTGTTCTTAAATAGTCGTCTGCACGATGACTCTTTTTCTAAATTAAAAAAATACACTGATAAACGTTTACACCAAGACAATAGTTGAACTTAAAATTGTAATTATATAATTTTGGGAAGTGCCAAAATAAAGGTATTGGTTTACCTGAAATTCTTTAGACGCTTCTAATAAAATGGCTCCAGGAGCCATGGAGCCGATCATAAAAATGCTGGTAACAACAGCTGTAATAAAACATCAACAATTTGAATTCCATGTGCTTTCACAGTTGAAATTTCAGTAAATGAGCACGACTCAATCATTCAATAGAGAGTTATGATTTAATTATACTTACAAGGAACTTTTTGCAAAAATTCATGAGACTGATTTCCAATCAAACGTACTCCATCGATTTCTGGGCAGACACAAACGGAGGAATCCAGATAATAATTATTCAAGTTAAGGTAACAACTAATTGAGCAAAATGCTTAGATTATATTTGTTTTCCTTGTAGTGCTCTTTATGTAACTTCAAAGGGCAAATAATAATAATAATAATAATAATAATAAATATATCTCAGATTTTACAATTTCCATAAATTTCTCTTGATAAATATGGTGTTTGCAAAATTCCCAAGTACGGGATGTGATTCGTGCAGCCATCAATAACCTTAATTAAATGTTAATATTAATTGTGCAAATACGTATGTACACAGTTGGTGCAAATACTAATTGCAAAAGGATATTTAATGCTAGTTCCATTTAACCCAACAAGCATGAGAAGGTTCTCTCCATTGATTACAACAGCATTACTTCCACACCTATTTTGTGATAAAGAAGTGAAAATGTAGCATTGTTACTATTAACGTAGGGATAAAAAACTAAATACAAACTACAATCCAAATAATCCATTCCATTGGGTTAAACAGCACTTAAAAGGGAGTGACAACGCCAGAAGCACTAGATACTTAACACTAAATAACCCCAACTTTGTTAGTAATTTCTTGGGTCAATTGTACCCATACCGAACATATAAAGCATGGAATGATCTCCCCTTGGTTTCCCGTAAAAACTTTTCTTATGTACTAACTATTCCTGCATGCGTTCTTGCTCACATTGGAAAAAACTTATGAGTAAATATATAATTGGGAGAACTTACAGTGATTAGATCTTTATTCGTATTGCAGGTTTAAATAGTGATGGACTTTAACTGGTTTCTGCTATTGTTGCTTTGTGGTTTTTTTAATTGGAATACGAGTTGTTTGAATGAGAATGTCGCGATGATGTAGGGGAGACTGACGTTATCCCTAATGCACTTGCTGTGTTTGTGAATAAAGTAATAATAATAATAATAATAATAATAGTTACCAAACAACCTGCTGAGGCCTTACTGGTAATCTTGTATTAAATTCACAGTAGCGCTTCTATTGCATAAAATTAAACCACATTTCAATGAAACAATTAGCAGAAAAAGAATTTTGAACAAGCAGAAAAATTCAAACTCACTTCTACATCTGCTGAACCAATCCACAAAATGTTGTCATCCGTAAGCAAAGCTAAATGCTTGTTGTTGCATGACAGGGCCATATCAATAATGTTGTTTGGAGCAGTAGAAAAATTTGGGATCTTAAGAAAAATTTAATTTTTTTTAAAAGTTCACATCAATTGATTGCACATTGTTAACAATTCATGGGTATTATGCAAACCTTTTTCACAATGTCATGAGATGAACTGATAACATACAATTCATTGTCTTGTATAAGAAGCACTTCACTTGTCCTGTCTTCAGACAAGACTGTCCAGCAATTTGGCAAGGAATTTAAGCCTAAAATATGAGACATGCATAACTATTTGTATGTAAACATTATCCAATAAAATTGAGAAGAGGATTCACATACAATCAACCCTAGCATTCAAAATAAATAAAAAGAATTGCAAATAGAACAACAAATTGTACCTGCAAGGTCCTTTAGCATACGAATGCGAGGATTCTCTACATTGTCGAAAAGAAAAATTCGGTAAGCAGTAGTCAGAACAGCAACTCCAGTTCCGTTGTGACTGTCAAAGATTTTACAGTCTAAAATTTTAGTTTCTCGGGCTTCCTAAAATATTGCCAAAAAAGAAAACAAGAATTGAGAAATGTGAAAGCATTTAAGAAGCAATGTGACATCATTTTTATAAACATACTTGACCCATGCCAACTGTTTTCTTAAACTGCCCAAAAATATCATACATTAAAACTACTCCGTCGTCTTGCACAACCAATAAATCTTCAGTGTTTGACCATCCTAACTTCAGAATTTTTCCACCAGACCACTAAAATGTGACAATAATTAATGAAATGCAATAATACCACAATGAAGTATCATAATTGAAGGAAATAACATGTGCACAAATATCTCTTTACTGCACTTTGGGAAGGAATTTAATAGATTTAGCTTTTAAAAAATTAGCAACAGTGAAGAGAAGTAAGGCCATTTATGAGTCACACCTTTAAGCTTTTAGTTGCTTTATGTAGATCCTAACATCGTAAGCATTAAGCAACAAACAATTCCATTTTCTAAACATGTTCTTTAGCCATACTGATAAATTAAACAAGTGCATAATGATAACAATCATTAATTACCTTTATGTTGGATAACAACTTTCCAGATGATGAGAAGATAAAAATCACTGGTTTACCAGGCTTCATAGAAGGATTTGGTAATTTCAATATTTTTTTGTCATCTGGGATAACCGCTAGGAAATGTTTCAACAATCATGGAAAATTGAAAAAAAAAAAGATAAAAGAAAAGTGTGCAACCAGAAATGTAAGGAACATATTCATTAATTAAGGTAAAGAAAAAGTGAGCTTCTTCAAGCATACCTATAGGGCCGCCAAAGGCAGCTGGTACTATTATGTAATCATTAAAATCAATTAAATCACTCCATGCCATAGAATATAGTTCATATTTTCTGTAGGAATAAAAATAACAATCATGACAACAAATCTTGATATTTAAAATGTATTTGATGAATTTCAAAATGTTTACATCTATAATTCTCTATATATTATTCAATACTTTTTTTATTTCATTGAAAAATTGAGACGGTTTTTATAAAAAAAAATGTGGCTCTTTATTTAGTCTGTTAGTCGTAAACGAATGAAAAAATGCTGCCAAATCAAGAATTTAATACTTTGTCCATAAAAGGGGCGGATCGATCGAGACTGTACTCTTCATAATATCTGAGCACCATGTACCATATATTCAATTACTTGCTACATGCGCAAAATATTAGGGTAACTTAATGCACTAATGTTGCATTTCCAACAGACACAGTTCCATTTGTGTTTTACCTGTAAAATATATCTCTGCCTAGAGGATTCCAATCAGCTGTAAGCTGTGCCATCTTCAAAAATTGAGAACGTAAATCGCGGGAAGTTTCTACTGCTTCATAAACGGTGATTCCCGCATTCAAACACAATAGCCTTCAAACTGATAATTAAAACATTATTAAATACATACGTAAAAGATGAAACAGGTATAAGAACAGTATGAATTAAAACTCGCATACATGTAAACAGACTTTTTCGAACTTTTTCCACCGGGCAGGAATCACAGCCGTTATGTGACGCCATCTAGTATATTTTTCGAAAACATCATCATTCCATATTGAAAAGGGGCAATCCATAAATCCTGTCACCCAATTATCATTCTGTCATGCCATACAAAAACCTATCTCAATTTCGCAATTAGTCTTAATACCTTATTTCCTTGATTGCATATGCTAGATAATAAGAGGCTTGTCACATATACTAGGCTTGGTGTGAACATATATTGAGTATCCTTTTAATTTTAACTCCCAAAACATTAATTGGTATTAATTGCATTGATATGTACAATAGTCGCGATCGAAGCTTAGAGGCCCAAAAACTAATAAGGTCATGGGGCATAAACAATGTCGGGAATATTTGTATCTCAATATCCAGTATACACGCAAGTCAAAGAAAAGAGGAAGAATAAGGTGATCGATGAAAGCTATAGGAGCACGGTCACTGTCAATTTTTACAGGAACTATATACCCCAGCATTTTCCTGGAAACAACAGGATAGCCGACCTAATCGGGACTCGAACCCGGATCTCCCGATTGCCAGACGAATAGCATCTACACTAAACCACCTAGCTCAATTAATTAAGTGAACGTCCACCCAACTTAAGCAATGCAATACTGTTGCGGTTCAGCAGAATGTTACATTGTATCAGGGACTGCACATGTAGATATGATCACTGCCCGGGTCGGTTACCTTGAATGTGGTTTTCCACAGTTGTTTCTAGTCAAATGACACAATTTCCGCTTTTCTTTGATCTAATTCTTAAATGCTATTTCCTTGATTAATTGCCAGCCTCTTACCTAGGTAGGTGCCGAATTGGTTGTACAAGGTTTCCTATGATCGAATTTGGGCATCGTGCACGGCTTTGTGCCCAACAAAACTGACAAAAATCAAACCTCAGTATTGTGTTGACAGTAGGAAAAAATTCAAAAATCTGGTAACATCACGAAATCTGTAGCTAACACTTGTCTGCATATTGGGAATGGACCAACCCATCTGTAAATGAATTCAATAGCACATGTAATAAAACTTGTAAAACAAAATGAATCAAAGAGTGTCATGATTATACGAATAAGATTTACTTATCAAGTTTACGACTTATCGTTTAGAAGCCTAATTTCACTTACACGCATACCTTTTTATTAAATCGCAAGCATAAAAATGGAATTGGCACAGTGACTTCATTGGCATAATATATAACAACAGAGATATCAGTTCCACAATAATGGATCAAACATTATCTCATAAATAAAACATTTCAAAAGGAATAACAAGATGGCACATCAAAAGCGAACTGGGGAAAGGATTTGTAGCAAGTTGAATAAAATTCCATATTACAAAAATAACTAATACAAATTGGCAACACAAAACTTACGGAAGGTTCGAAAGGGTTCAGGCAGAGGTTATATTTACAGTGAAGTTTCATTTGCTGTCTGAAGACTAGTATGGTTGGCAGCTTGATCTTCCAGCACATTGATCCTTTGCTGATGAGCTCGAACCTGCACAAAAAGATTATTTTTTTAACAAATCATCGGATGATATTGAGACGTTTACAAATAAACAAAACTCTCACCTGGGCGGCATGTTGCTCAGATAAGGTCGACATTTGCTGTTCGAGTTTTCTAATTTTACTTTGGTATTTCCTTTTTGACTTGTCAAAGGCAATTATTAGGGCACTAAATAAAATAGCCTTAATTTCAGTAACTGTCAAAACATTGTGAAATACAAAAAAAATCAAACTAAAACAACGAATCTCTTACCTGTTTGCTCTTTTGAGATCATTCACAAATTCTGCAGATTGTTGATGTCTTAAATCTGAGTTTCTGTTCACCTTTTCTAATGTGGCCACTAATTCTTGTATCCGGGATTTCAACTTCTTCTCGCGGTGAAACGCTTCGACCAGACTCTGGGACAAATCTGCTGAATGATCAAGACACTGGGCTTGATCCCAATCCCATGGATTTCTTTCAGCATCACTCTACACCAAAACACGATTTTCAGAAAATATAACAACCTAGTTTACTAAATTGACATAAAGTCAACTTTGGCATGCATTTCCCAATCTGCAAACTTTTTCAATATATCCATAAAGAATGTCTAGTGTTGCACAATTCTATTTATATAGACCCCCTTTTTGGCAGTCCCAATATCTTAGGATATCTAACATTTTTTTTTTAATTTTCAAAGTGAAGCCTTCTAACAGGTGGCCACTTTCCGATCAGACACAGGAGGCTAATTGTATAATTGTAGGGCTTTGGCAGGGCTGGGGATGTATGGCATTGTCCAAACTCTCCAAACATATTCCTCCCCTAACTGAAGTTATTTATGGATAGCTCCAGGGTCAGAAAACATCATTAACCAAATCTTTTATTAATGGTTATATTATACCTTGTATTTCTCTGTGGCCTGTTCTTGTTCTTGAACTTCACATTTCAAGTGCTCTATGTGGGCAATATACGCTTGCTCTTGTGCTTCCCGTCCATTAAGCTTTAACTCCAAAGCCATTCTTTCCTTTTCAAGAAGATATACCTGGGCTTTCAATTCAGCTTTTTCTTCCTGGAAATTAGGCAGCAGAACAGAAATTGGCTTCTCACTTCATCATTAGCGCAATGTGGATTTTTTTTATACTAAAAGGGAAAAAAAACTTACCTTTAAAGCCATTAACTCCTGTATTAAAACAGCATTTTCCAAGTCCAACTTCTGTATGTCAGATGCCGTACTTGGCTCTCGAGTTGTTGGGTCAATATGCACGCTCTCCAATTCCGTAATGGTCATTCTGACTGAAGCTCTCTCATTTTTCATTTGCACTACATACTCTCTTAATTTTTGTTCGTCCATTTTAGTTAAATCGCCATCATAACTACTGTTGGAACTAGTTGTACTAAGGTAGAATAGAAACTTTGGTTAAAAAAATAGTATGGAATCGATTAAAAAATATCTGTCAACATAACACAACTCCGCTTTCGTTAACGGGGTTTGAAACCCTATCCTTTTCAATGGGTAAATTTGCAACGATACTCACCGTCAAACAAAAAGACAAAAAGAGATTAAATAAAAATAAAAATTGGTTAAGATAGCTTGATAAATCAGAAAGGTCATCCGATTGTCGTTTT
>JAQGBW010005367.1:0-12125 GCA_034698625.1 Julus scanicus
GCAAGCGGGTTGCGAGACATCGGTGGAAAGTTGAAGCCGCAAGCGGGTTGCGAGACATCGGTGGAAAGTTGAAGCCGCAAGCGGGTTGCGAGACATCGGTGGAAAGTTGAAGCCGCAAGCGGGTTGCGAGACATCGGTGGAAAGTTGAAGCCGCAAGCGGGTTGCGAGACATCGGTGGAAAGTTGAAGCCAAAAGCGGGTTGTGAGACATCCGTGGAAAGTTAAAGCCGAAAGTGGGTTGCAAGACATCGGTGGAAAGTTGAAGCCGCAAGCGGGTTGTGAGACATCGGTGGAAAGTTGAAGCCGAAGGAACGGCCCGAAAGTGGGTTGCGAGACATCGATGGAAAGTTGAAGCCGAAGGAACAACCCGAAAGCGAGTTGGAAGACATCGGTTGAAAGTTGAAGCCGAAAGCGGGTTGCAGGACATCGGTGGTTGATACTGGACGCCGTGGCAACCGTGGAATTGTTGAAGCCGTGGCATCGGTGGAATGTTGAAGCAGAATATGGTTGTTGATTCAAAGGCCATTCTGCTTCTAGCGATCCATCTATGATACGCGACAGTATGTTCCCATATTCACCAGAGTGAGATCAACTCTTGTCGTTTAAGGGAAAATCCCATGGTTGATGCTATACTTCCCTCCTAGGTGGCGCTCTTATCAGCGAGGAAAAGAAAGCGAATCCCCGGTCGCCATTTTGAAGCGGCGTAATCCAAGAACCGACAATTTTAATTAGCGGAATGGATGTTTTAATTAGATAACGATCGTCCCCTCGGCCCTTAATTACATTCATTATGAAAATGACGTTGTCTTTAATTTTTTTTGCGCAAATTTTTCACTTTTTTTTAGTCGATTAATTAGTTTGTCGTCTTCTGGCCTTTTTTTCCCTCCCTCGCTCGTTTTACTAACTCATTAAACGGATTATTCTTCCCTTGAGAGAAAATCAATTTCGACACACGATTACCTAGCAAAAAATATGTGGAAACGCCAAAAAATCAAAATACGTGTTCGTAAAGTAATGATCGCAACTGCGATTTCAGGTTTGCAGTTTTTGTCGGACTTATCGAGGGAACTGAACTTGTCGCTTCGCGTATTGCACGACATTATAATTTGCATAATTGCATTTTTGTTGAATTTTTGAGGATAACTGGCTCTTCTCTTTACATAAATAAGGGAGCACTGGCATGGCAAAAATCCCTACTCTTCTTTTCCCCGGCCGGCATTGAAAAGTCCAGTGACAACGGTGTTCGGATGCAGAGACCAAGGGGAAGACAACTGGAACGGTCAATACGCAAACTCCGTGCTGATGCAAAGAGGTTTGGTCCACGCGTGAATCTTGAGAAGGCCCATGACAGCGGTGTTCGGATGCCGGAACCGAGGGGAAGACAACTGGAACGGTCAATACGCAAACTCCATGCTGATGCAAAGAGGTTTGGTCCACGCGTGAATCTCAAGAAGGCCCGTGACATCGGTATTCGGATGCAGAACCGAGGAGAAGACAACCGGAACGGTCAATACGCAAACTCCGTGCTGATGCAAAGAGGTTTGGTCCACGCGTGAATCTTGAGAAGGCCCATGACAGCGGTGTTCGGATGCCGGAACCGAGGGGAAGACAACTGGAACGGTCAATACGCAAACTCCATGCTGATGCAAAGAGGTTTGGTCCACGCGTGAATCTCAAGAAGGCCCGTGACATCGGTATTCGGATGCAGAACCGAGGAGAAGACAACCGGAACGGTCAATACGCAAACTCCGTGCTGATGCAAAGAGGTTTGGTCCACGCGTGAATCTTGAGAAGGCCCATGAGAGCGGTGTTCGGATGCAGAGGCCGAGGGGAGGAAAAGCGGAACGGTCAATACTCAAACTTCGTGCTGATGCGTTGTTGCGTGTGAATCTTGAGAAGGCTCATGACAGCAGTATTCGGATGCAGGAATCGAGGGAAAGACAACTGGAACGGTCAATACGCAAACTCCGTGCGGATGCGAAGAGGTTTGGTCCACGCGTGAATCTCAAGAAGGCCCGTGACATCGGTGTTCGGATGCAGGGACCGAGCTTAAAATTGTGGACCTCGGTAGCGCAACAACTTAGTATGCCGCTCTACGGACTTCTGTACAAAGTGATGTAAGAACTCTAAGAGGCTCAGTACGTCTTGACCAAGGCTTGAGGCTGTTGAAGTGTTAAGGTGTTGTATGGCATGTACCGGATATCTGCCGGTGGACGGAAGTTACGACTAATTGTATCTGCCTCAACACATATTATAGCGTAGGGCTATGTCTTTGTTTTTGGATTAGGGAAGCGCTTAAGCAAAAGCGTACGACGGAAGTCCTGCGGCTAACGGCTGTAAATTTGCGTTGCGCGGCTTACGTGGCACCGTGGTGTCATTTCGCTGATGTATCAACTAATTACAGCCAAGGTCTCGATGGAGTGAACGGGTCAAACTTATTACGGGCTCTCAGAGTATCGTAGATATTTTCTCAACAAAAGCGCTACATACAGCGTGCGTACTCACAGAGGATGAAACTCCCGCTCCAGATGGTCTCAATCCGGCAACCGTACAATTTTATGGAAATAATTAAATATATTATGTTAACATTGGTCCAACTTAAATGTTTAGGACATAAATATATCTTCGGTGAAAGGGCTTGTTTGATGCGAGAGCCACCAGGAGAGGCTACGAGCGCGCAAAAAACGAGCGGAAGAGGATTATTAATGAGGAGTAAATGAGACGAAAAGGAGGAAACCCAGAGGGAAATAAGAGGAACAATAAAAGGAGCATCCATCAATTCAAACCTCGAGAATAATTAATTATTAATAATTAATCGACTATCTTAATTGATTCGTTAAAGAAAGGCGAAGAGACGAAAACCACACGTAGCGACTAGAGTTGGTCGGAGAAGAAGCGAGAAGCGTGAGACTCCGGTTTACGTGCCACGTAAGCATGGAAATCTAAATGGGAACAATTTCGATACCGAGTATTCCAGTACTCGGTATTTTGCCTCCGATATTCCACCCATATCAATACTCGGACACTAGTACGGTTAAAAGTATCGGAATGGTCCAGTGGTCCAGTATCGAGTGGTTTACGTGCTTGCCCCTCGATCCTAAGATGCGGGGTTCGCTCCCCGGTAGAAGTCGGTGAGAATTTGTATGGATGGGAGAAATTCCGTAAGTTGCGGCTTTTACGCACGAGAGTTTAAACCTAGGTCCGGTGTTGATTGTTGCACGTTAAAGACCCCTCGAGTGGGGGGTGGAAGTCCCCCCTCGTAGGCAAAATTCCCAGGTAGGTGATGAAGGCTTATCCGCTGGCATTGGTGTTTAATTTTATTTGCAGAAATAGGCCAACGTTAAAAATCAACAAACAAACAGACAAATGGGTAGGGAAATGTAGTGCAGTGTATGTAATGAGGGTTTATAGCCTCTCTTGCATTCTTGTTTCCTCAGTGAACAGGGAAATCCCATTATTACTCCTTCAGCTGTTGTTGTGAGAGGTAAACAGGTTTTCTAGCCTCTTTTATTGCCTCACTTCCTGATTAAGCAGGGGAAAACCCGTGGTGCAGCCTCAGTTTGTTGTGATGAATTAATGCAAGGTTTCTAGCCTCTCTTACATTCTTGTTTCCTCATTAGACAAGGAAATCCCCTTATGAGGGTTTCTAGCCTCTGTCTCGCTTCCTAATTGAACAGGGAAATCCCCTTATTAGCCATCAGTTCATGTTGTGATGAATTAATTCAGGGTTTCTAGCCTCTCTTATGGTCTGAATTCCTAATTAAAAAGGGAAATCCCCTCTTTTAGTGATACTCTTTCAATACTTTGGTCTTAATTAATACTTTGTTTTTGCACCGATTACACTACTCGATATCGATATTTGGACCGATAGTACCCGGAAATCCAAATTTTTATGATTCTCACGCGTTAAATATTTCCCCGATGAAGCTTATGTAGAAATTTTGGTTGTTAGCGAGAATCTTAGCGAGAATGTACATCACCGAACACGCGTGCGGATGATACGCGAGTCGTATCGGAAGCCGAATGCGTTGGCATTATTTTTCCATTTTCATCTTTCTGAAATCCATTCGTATTGAGAAGACAAAAAAAGGAGTGCGAAAGCCCCTAGCGTTGCCAAGACTACGCCCCGAGAAAAAGAAGCCTCTCTTTTATGGAAACGATAAGAAATTGAAGGCGAATTGTGTTATTCGGAGTCCCCTTTTACATTAGCCACGGTTTCAAAACACCATGAAATTTAGTAATAAAAAAACAATGGTTGCAGTAAGGGTTACTAAGGTTAGAATGGATTGGGAAGGGTCTCGAGGCCCCTAAACTCCGCTAACGTAAACACATTACATGTTACACATCCTCTACCACCGGTGTTATATACTTGTACAAACCGGGTTTTGCGGAACATTTTAAGTTTCACAAAACATTTTTATGGGTCTCGTGAAACATTTTTAGGGGGTGAAAAAAAAATGTTTGCGTTAGGGCACCGCAGAAAACTGGAATTGCCAAGTAGACGTATCGGATGAGCGACAGATCCGAGTGATTGACCGTATCTTCCGAACAGGGTTAATGTGAAGATTTCTACTAAGATGTTGGGTTTTTAGTTTTTGGTTTATTTATTTGTTTTGTTTGCGCTTTCTAGACTATGACGAATCGTGTCCAGCTTCAGCGGATTTTGGTCTTTCGGCCGCTGGAAGAAAAATCGATGGAATACGTGGTCGTCGTCCTCTTTCTCCGAACATGCTCGAGGAGGGATCAAAACAAGTACACCGTACGAAACACTTTCATTTTCGTCTTTGCTCAAATGGTCATCGATCTTAACGGTGAGTTCAACTCCGCGACACTCTCGTCAGGACCCGATACACTTAATGCGCAGTTGCACAATTTGTCTTCTATAGTGGGAGTGGTTTATCAGTAGTGGTGGTGCAGTAGTGAGTCGCTTGGCAGTAGTGGGAGTGTTTTGACAGTAGTGGGAGTGGCTTAGCAGTTCTGGTAAAGGTTTAGCAGTAGTGGCGTATCAGTAGTGGGAGTGGTTTAGCAAGAGTAGCTTATCCGTATTGGGAGTGGTTTATCAGTAGTGAGTCGTTTGACAGTAGTGGGAGTGGTTTATCAGTAGTGAGTCGTTTGGCAGTCGTGGGAGTGGTTTAGCAGTTGCGAGAGTGGTTAATCTAAGTAGAGATAAAGTGGCTTAGTAGTAGTATTGTGGAATGTCTTATATCCTATGCCTGGTTGGGATTGTAGACCCCATGACGTCATCCAGCATGAGCAGGCGCACGCGCTGAGATGTCTGTCTGGTTGGGATTTCTAACCCGTGACGTGATCGAGCAGGAGCACGCGCCGACCAACGTCACGAGAGCACGCGCTGCGACGTCTAATTCTGGTTGCGATTGTAGACTTCGTGACGTCATCCAGCAGGAGCACGCGAGCACGCGCTGACTAATCGCCACAGGCACGTGCGCTCGACAAATGGAACGAGAGGCACGCGTCGCCATGGCAACCGGCGCCGGTGACGTCACGGGGGGCTTCCCCGAATGCATTTTCTGCAAGTTGAAAACGGTCGCTCAGCCGCTGATTTCTGCTCGTTTTCGATCGGGATCGTTTTCCGATAAGCTCCCGTGAGCGACCTTTGACCTCCCCCACGCCTCCCCTCTCGGCGTCACGTGACTCGTTTACCCGCCTCTTCAGAAGAGAGAAGCAGCGACGCTGTTTACGCGTCGTTGCCAAGGGCGACCACCGGATGGATCAATGCGAAAGAGCCCTGAAGCACACGTACACATAAAGGAGATTTCGGAAATGAAGAATCTTTAGGATTTTACTCTTTAATGTCCGTTATGTAAGCAGTACAATGACCATGCAGTAGGGGAAGCTGGGGAGCGTTGAGACGGTTTTGAGAGCTCTCTCTCGAGAGAGAGAGCATATTTTCCGGAATGCTCGCCGGATGCTCGCGATAGCACAATCTGAGGTAGCCCTTGAAGGTAACTCGCGAGAGCTAATCTCAAATGGAAACTCGCCTTAAACTATAATCTCTGCGATTGTCCGAGTGAACATGGGTTTGAGAGCTCTCGCGAGGTTTTTGCCGGGATGCTCGCAAAAGCGCAGTCTGCTCAAAACAACTCTCAAACAGACAACCGCCTGAGGTAGCCCTTGAAGATAACTCGCGAGAGTTAATCTCAAGTGGAAACTCGCCTTAAAATACTCTCTGCAATTGTCTAAGTGGACACGGTTGTGAGTGTCCGCGAGAACATTCTTGATCCGATCCTCGTAGTGTACTCGCGAACAACTCTCAAATGGACAACCATCCGAGAGTAGCCTGTATCCCCTTAACCTATTTCAACCTCTTGACCTCTGACATTCACCCCGCACGAAGCCTTATCGTTTCCCCCGCGGACTCCGTATCACGGATCCACATCCGTGTCGCGGGTTCGGTCCTCGCCATCTCCCCGTTTTTTTCTTCTTCTTTTTCTTACGTACAAATGCGTGGCTGTCTTTTGACACGTTGAGAAAAAACCCATTTCTATCGATTTGTACCTATTTGAAAGTCTCTCCTTCACTCGCTTCTTCCTCATCCTCGTCTCGTAGCGCGAGCCGTATTTATGCGAGAGAATAGGAAGAGGGGGTTAACGAATTGAACCTCCCCCTCCTCCTCCCTTCTTACACCCCTCATTTCCATGCATTATTTATTCCACCCTCTTTTTTTTTTTTGCCGAAATAAATCTGCGGAAACTGCATCTCCTTGTTGATGCGATAGATGATATCGGTCGCGTTCCTTTTGATAATCCGCTCCGATTGCCTCTTTTGCGCTATCCGAGTACATTTGACCTCTCGGTAAATTTAACCTTTCACCCTTCACCTCCTTTAGCATCCACGAGGCATGGCTTTCATCGGTGTTTCATCATCGTTACGTGTTTCAACATCCCCGGTGCGGAGCGTTACGTGCGGGGTCCTAGAGCTCCCCCTTCGGACACATCGTAGTCGTCTGTCTCGTAACAAAACGAGAAGGGGGGTCCTTGCGGGTGGACCTTTGACACCCGTCTTCGCGGCAGTCATCCATTTTGTTGTCGACGTCGATTTGGTTTAATTGATTTTCACCGAAGCCTCTTCCCGCTCGTACGCATCCGAGGTGTTTATGAAAAGCATTCATCATCATCATCATCATCTTCATCCACCGAAAGCAACAAAACCACCAGAAAAGAGGCGAAACCGTGTCAACACTGAAAACACGGCACAGCTGCGAACAAAAGGCACGTTGGGAACGGTTTACGAGACCGTTCATTCTTACTTGGATAACTGCGGTAATTCTAGAGCTAATTCATGTCAAGACGCTTACACCCGCGTGGAACGAGAAACATGTTGGGGAAGGGGCCAACATGAACAACGGGCGATTTCGGGTTTTATCGGGGTTTGGCCGCCTTGGACCGATTAACCGACTCCGGAATGGTTTACTAGACCGTTCATTCTTACTTGGATAACTGTGGTAATTCTAGAGCTAATTCATGTCAAGACGCTTACACCCGCGTGGAACGAGAAACATGTTGTGAAAGCGGCCAACATGAACAACGGGTAATTTCAGGTTTTATCGGGGTTTGGCCACCTTGGACCGATTAACCGACTCTCCGGAACGGTTTACTAGACCGTTCATCTTACTTGGATAACTGTGGTAATTCTAAAGCTAATTCATGTCAAGACGCTTACACCCGCGTGGAACGAGAAACATGTTGGGGAAGGGGTTAACATGAACAACGGGTAATTTTGGGTTTTATCGGGTTTTGACCGCCTTGGACCGATTAGCAGACTCCTATCGCAGAAGCTTCATCTATGAATATAACCGGCCCGTTGCCATTAGAAAGTTTGATCAACTGATCCATCTCCTATTTATCTTATCTTTCGTGACATGAACATGTTTGGACCGGTTTACTGGACCGTTCATTCTTACTTGGATAACTGTGGTAATTCTAGAACCGATCAAAATTAATTTTAACGGTGAGTGGCTCAAACTATTGTCTAGTAACAAATCTAGCGCACCATTTCTTAATTTTTGACTCCGCTACTTCGGTAAGGTTTTAAATCGGGTTGCGGTACTCGAGGACCAGGGAGTGATGCGCGTGTCTAAAACAGTTTCGTAAAACTAGTAAGATTTTGTTAGTGATGGTGATTCTCGGATATTTCACAGCGCTGACATCCCGCATATGTGTTCGAGTGCAGGTGGGACCGCTTCGGAAGCGTTAAACGGTGGATTAGTCTAACAAATTGAACAGCGCGTGATTAATGTTTTTGCCATTAAAGTTAAGGTAAATGGTAGTTGGATCAAATTGAGTTTGATCGTGGATCAGCGAGAGAGGTCCGTGAAGTCCGACTCGCGGATGAGTGGATCCGCTGCTTCGCGGAGTTGCGAAGACGAGACGCGTAAACGGAGTAGTCGTCGGAGTCGTCTTCATTTGGATGGAGATGGAATAATAATAGCAATAATAATAAAAAAGTTTCATTTCTGTCGTTCGCTCGGAAGAGAGGGAGCGGAGTCAAAAACGATTCAATAACGTTGATAAGGGCACGGAGGGGGGAGGTTGAGAGTGATGGAACCAAAATGGAGGATGATTTATGAGAGAGGGCTTTTGACACGTTTTATTAAAATTCTCTTCGCGGGTTGACTCGTTAGAGCACCTCGCGTTTAAGATTAAAATTGAAAGAAATCGGAGGACAAATTTATACGGAAAAGAAGAAGGGCCTTTGTAAAAAAAATGTGAGGGGTAAATCCATTTTTTTTGAAACGAGGGATGGTTGGAGTGAAAAAGATGTCGTAAACATGAGAGGAATCTCAAAAATAGGAGAATAGATAGGGCACGGTGCCTTCACGATTAGGAGAAAGAGTAGAACATGTGGTGATAATCCCCCTTCTTCCGTCTTTCTACATACGTAGCGACCCCTATCTTTTATTTCCAGTTTTAAGTTAAACCTAATTGAGCGCATGATGGCGTGATAGGTCCTTTTCCTTTTTTAGGTTTCTCCTAATTTGTGGTTATGTCATGGAGGCTAATTGATTACAAGAACCGTATCCATCCTCCTCCTCTTTCTCCTCCTTTCTTTCTGTCTTGGACTGGTAAACAGAGGTCCCTCAACACCTTCTTCTTCATCCCACCCCTCGGTTTTTTCCATCATCACACGGATGCCCAATCTGTCTAACAGCGAAGCGAAGAAAAAAGGTGTTTTGGAAGCGAGATACTGCAGAAGGGCGAGGCAGTGGTCAACATGGTCAGCTGGGGCCTCTGAAGAGGAGGGATGAGGAGGATGGCTTATCACTTCCGCAACAGACACTCCTAATCGGGGATTAAGAGCGATAACTTATCCGCGTTCACCACACTGCGCTGCGTGTCGTTGACCAGCGTACGAAGCCGCGCTGACCACTCGACCGCTGATGCCTACACGGTGCCTCCACAATCTGTTGTGACCCAAAACAGTTCTCTTAGGGGCATTTAGCTTCTACCACATACATGAAAGCATTAAGGGTAAGCTCAGTGTGGCCCTGCCCCTGAAAATAGGCAATCACTGGGTACTTGAAATCCCTAAGGGGAAGCTAACTTTAGGGGTAAAGTATGGCCCTGCCCCTTAAAGTAGGCAATCACTAGGTACTTAGAAGCCCTTAGGGGAAGCTAACTTTAAGGGTAAAGTATGGCCCTGCCCCTTAAAGTAGGCAATCACTGGGTACTTAGAAGCCCTTAGGGGAAGCTAGCTTTAAGGGTAAAGTATGGCCCTGCCCCTTAAAGTAGGCAATCACTGGGTACTTAGAAGCTCTTTGGGGAAGCTAACTTTAAGGGTTAAGTATGGCCCTGCCCCTTAAAGTAGGCAATCAATAGGTACTTAGAAACCCTTAGGGGAAGCTAACTTTATGGGTAAAGTATGGCCCTGCCCCTTAAAGTAAGCAATCACTGTGTACTTGGATGCCCTAAGGGGAAGCTAACTTTAGGGGTTAAGTATGGCTCTGCCCCTGAAGAAAGGCAATCACTGTGTACTTGGAAATGTTAAGGGGAAGCTAACTTTAGGGGGTTAAGTAAGGGAATTCCCCTGAAAATAGGCAATCACTGGGTACTTGGAGGCCCTAAGGGGAAGCTAACTTTAGGAGTTAAGCATCTTCTTGCCCCTGAAGGTAGGAAATCACCGCATACATGCAGTCCTTGAGTTGTAGCTAACCAACAAGGGCCTCATTTGTTATATCATTTAGCTAGGTTAAGACCTCCGCATCCGGGGGACATTCATGAATGGTGTCACGCGTGACCTCGACTTCCGCGCCCCCGCAATTAACTTCCTCTCGTTCATCTCTTTCGACTTCTTTTTCACCAGCGGATTTGAGTCGCGTTCAAGTGCTCGGAAAAGGCGGATTAACGAACGTTAGCGAATTTTAACGTAACGACCGAGGCTGAGATTCCCCCCTCGCGGCAAATATCAGGAATGCCTACCGAATGCATATTTTCCTTTTAATTAATTATTTAATTAGCTCGCATTTGTACGCACTCTCCCCCGAAGGTATCCATCCGAGTCCAAAACCTCGCCGGTGGGGATCGAGGTGTTTGTTTTCCACGATTGACGAGGAAAGTCCATAAAGTACGGAGAGGCCAAAATTAAGCTATGCGCAAAACAAGAGACGTGGTACCAATGAGAACCGGCTTTAGTTATGGATATGAGAGCACGAGTGTGCGGTACCGATGAGAGCCCGCTTTAGTTTTGGATATGCGAGCACGAGTGTGCGGTACCGATGAGAACCCGCTTTGTTTTTGGATGTCTGCATTTAACCGTAAGCCACTCGCTCACTGTGCCAAAAAATTGATTTATGTAATTTTGAAGTTACCATTTTTTTCTGAGAGAAAAACATTCCTTCCGAGAGTCGAGTGTTGAAATTCCATCTGGATTTGCTATAAAAAAACTCGCCTATTTTTCATTAAAACCAAAAATGTCCTCTTCGACGGTCATAACATAACAGTTGGTCAGTTTGACGGCAGAACAAATATTTGTATAGAAAAAAAGAATAGGAGGAAGATGACCATGATAGCCAACTATAATAATAAAAAAGCGTTATTAAATTTGGGCGAGACTGCTGCGAGGATGACCAAAGGGCAGGAGCTGTCATCGTCGTAAAACTCATTTCGTGGGGTCTTATGGAGGAGCAGGAGGGGTCAGAGGTCGAGGAGGAGGAAGACGTCCAATGAGAATGGGGAGAAAAAAAGGTCACTGTGGGGATCAACCGGACATCACGTCCGAAAACTAATAACGCCAGCTTCCCGTTCGCACAAAACCGCTAAGGGCCTTTTATGATTTTGCGCGTTAAAAAACCCGTATCTCAAAGTAATTCATACAGTGTTCCAAAACAGGGTCCCAGTTTTGGGATGCTGCGATGCTACCGATGTTAGTACGGTATCGGTACTTTTGGTTTCAATACCGAATATTTTGGTACTCGATATTTTACCCGTGCCGGTACTTGACCAAGTATCCGATAAAAAGTATCCATTGTGCGAGTAAGTTTAGGAAGAGTGGTCCTTTAGAAGCGCAGTCAGTTAATTTTCTCCCCGCTTATCGTTATCATGAAAATGTTCGATATTGATAAAGCGACAATTTTGGAAGCAAAGGGCCTACTCCGGTTGCCCAGATGAGGCACTGATGAAATTACTAAGAGTGACCGGTACGGGTTCCTACTTAGAGGCGTTCAGTCATAATCCTTCGAATGGTAGCTTTTCACCACTAGCCTCTCACTGCTGGCTTCTCACCACTAGCCTCACTGCTAGCTTCTCACCACTAGCCTCTCACTGCTAGCTTCTCACCACTAGCCTCGCACCACTAGCCTCTCACCGCTAGCTTCTCACCACTAGCCTCTTACTGCTAGCTTCTCACCACTAGCCTCTCACTGCTAGCTTCTCACCGCTAGCCTCTTACCGCTAGCCTCTCACCGCTAGCTTCTCACTGCTAGCTTCTCACCACTAGCCTCTTACTGCTAGCCTCTCACCGCTAGCTTCTCACTGCTAGCCTCTCACCGCTAGCTTCTCACTGCTAGCTTCTCACCGCTAGCCTCTCACTGCTAGCTTCTCACCACTAGCCTCTCACTGCTAGCTTCTCACCACTAGCCTCTCACTGCTAGCTTCTCACCACTAGCCTCTC
>JAQGBW010005368.1:0-12124 GCA_034698625.1 Julus scanicus
CCGATATCCCATGATGCAATGCACTAAACGAGATTATACAAACACAGTGTGTCCACTCAAAGATAACCATCTTCGAGGTTAGTGATAAACTATTTTGTTTTTAGTGTGTCCAGGGTATTAATCTCTCCATTAACAAACTAGCAACGTATCTGGGTTTTCTTGTTGTATACGTTCAGGCAGACTGAACTCTGGGAAATGGCATGCATACTTGGTGCATCCTAAGGTGTTTTCGATTACCACGTGATCGGAATCGGATCGTGTTTATTTGGTAGCAACTGTTGAGTGCAAGAGGCAAAACTTTTGAAATCTTCTGAGGAATTTTCCCAGGAGGCGTATGGAGAGCGTTAAGTGAGTGAGTCCTTGGAAGATCCACAGTTCGCTAATAGGTGTGGACCTGCCTTCGTATTCCCGCACCAGCACGCCTTCGCTAACAAGGCGTTTTTGAATTGCCGATTTAATTTCGCCGAGAGGGAAACAGACGCAGCCTTGCATAAGTTCATTATTAACATTGCGCAGTCCAAAAGTGTTCACTCGGATGAATCCGTCTTCAAGCCTGAGTAGTTTGTTGGAAATGTTAATTTGGCTGTGAAATGCAATGAGTGCACGGCTTCCTCCCTATTACGGCTAATAACTGGCTTTTAATACCTTCGCCCCCCGCCCGCCTTTTGTTTCTTCGAATATAATTGTCAGGAGAAATGATGACTTAATCAAAATTACGAAACTTTGCATTTCTGATTAGCGCGAATCGACTCGCCGAAGAAAGCAGCGCAGATTGGCCGCGTTTCTAATTTGCCGCCCTGTTGCCGTTAAAAAGATAAATTCGACAATTTGCCGACGGAAAACAAAACGCACCGAGGCTATGGCTAATGGGATGCAAAAATCCATTTTTCTAGCACGTCTATTCCGTCGAGAAACTTCCAATCCTTCGTCTATCCAGCATATGCTATTTTGGTAAAAATTACATTACTTGACATTTGGCATTACTGTACACTGTAGAACGCCGACTGTTTTTGTGTGCCATTACATATTTATTTTTTAACATATTGTATTACTCAAATTGATTAAAACACGGCAGTCCGAATGCATATTTAAAGAAACATTGAACTGGATGGTATGTGTATATGCGTAAGAATTTAAATGTTTCGTTAAATATTTAATTAGAAAAATCAGGTCTCCTTGGTATTTAAGACAACCTCCTATTAGCACATGAGAACACCTGTTGCATTCACGAATATCCGCAATGATAATGGGTGGTATTAAAATGGTGTAAACTTATTTCAAACTGGAAGGAAACATTCAAAAATCGAACATGGAAAGGTGGTTCCATGTTGAGTTCTTTCAATATAGGGTGGCATGATCAGGCAGCTTTGTACTCCATATATAATACAGTAGAACCTGTGTAAATGAATAATCTCTCTAAAAGCATAAAATGTGCTGATCCTAACTTGTTAACCCGTGTATAAGTAAACCTGTCTAAAAGCATATTTTTCACCGGTCCCATATATGCTTTTAGACAGATTCTACTGTAATTGTTGCTACGTTATATATAGTTAAAAATGAATTACAAATTTTGAAATAAAAATGGAATCCCATAGTCCAACGATTTACTCTATTGTACATGGAATGGTTATTTTACTCTATAATTTGTTCACATAAGCTTGCGACCAAGTTGTACAAACTTGAAAAAGAGGATGTTTTTTGTTATAATTTTTCTGAATTAATGTTACAGCTGCTGCTTGAAATAAGCACGTTCTCCTAATTATTTCGTAATACCTTTTCACTTCAACCCCAGTGTAGAAACATCAAATAATAAATGCAACAATGTGTATTTTGGCAATAATCCAGTGACGTCACACGCTTATATACATATACAGTATGCATAACTGGCATTATGATGGATATTGAACGAATATTTATACTATTTCAAATGCCACGAACTTCCATGCTGAAATAAAGCATACACTGGGTGGACCCAAGTTTTGTTAGTTGGGACTTTCATTTGCAGGGCATGGGCGTTGTTTCATTTGGAAATATTCGGCATGGAACAGAAAGCCCTTTAAGTGTTTTTTAGTGGAGCAAACGCAGCATGCTTTCCTTGCTGCCTGGGTGTGGATTGATAAGGTATCGTTTTGCGTAGAAGAATTGAATTAAACAATAAATGCCATTGAAAATTTCATTATTGAGAAAAATTGAGCTGCGTTCTCTCGGATTAGGAATTTATCGATCGACCTTTCGAGCCATAATCCAATTTTGAAATACGCGTTTAAATGATAAATCTGTCTGGTGTAGACATGAAAAATAAGATCTTTCTTATTGAACATTGCACAGGATGTGTTTGGTATTAAAGGTACAAATGAAATGCATTTTGCTCTTCTTGTTTACGATGTTTGAAACCGAATTTTTTTACAAGAACGAAGCATCTGGAGGAAAACTGATCCTTTTTTTTTATCCACTGCATCTTGTAGTGTTTGGGAAGTGTGATTCTTTTTATTTCCAATGAGTGCCGGAAGATGAAATAGCTCGCGGATGGATAGCTGGAAATTTTTGAAATGGAAACTGGTCCTAGATCCCATTTTTTCTTTTCTTTTTGGGTGGCTGATGGCGACAACAAATGGTTAAACGAGACTACAATAAGTAGCTTTGTATTTAATGGAAAACGCAATTTAAATACATTTGGCAACTCTGGCGACTTTATCCTGAACAACATTGCTATGGTTCCGTTTCGTTAATGGAAATTTAACCTTTTTTTTTGTTTTCATGTCTATCTACGAGTATTAATTTAGATAGAGGAATCTTATGTGCTGTTTTGAAACCAAGTTTCTAGTGTAAATAAAGATTAACAAGAATTTGTCAAGCAAATAAAAAATCCACTTTGCAAACATTCCTGTGGCCAAATTAATTGCTTTGAATTTGTTTGCACAAACTTTATAAGAGCAAAGAAAAATAACTGGTAAATATTGCATCATCATGCATGTTGTGCAGTTTGTATAGTGGTGCATATATAATTTTAGAAAGCTTCAACATGGGTTATGCTATGTCAGCTGTTTTAATGCAAAAACACTGTCTCGTTGTTGGTGTATCTTTATACAAGTTCACTGTGCCTATGATGTTTAGAAAAGCTATTCTATACATTGTATATATATGTTGCCTTATTGAAAGCTTTGATACGACGAATACATTGTGTAAACTCCTATGGTAAGCTGAATATTGTGATTTGTCAGTAATCGTTATTTATAGCCTGTTTCCATTCAGGCTTTTATCATATTTATTTTTTGTAAAGTATTCACTTTATGTCCTCCAGACACGTTATTGAGAGACTGAATACAGTTTTTCGTTTCATTAAACTATCAAATATTGATAAAAAAGATTAGTTATTCGTTGTTAAAACATGGCTGACTATGTGATACTGTTTAACTTATGTGCCAATTCTGTGGTGCATTGCATAACTACGAGTTTAAACTAATAAAGGATTTTTACATTTTGAAACATAATTGTGAAAACATTCTGGCATGCGTGTATAGTTATATATTAACTGTAAAAGAGGCTAATACATGCATACATGCATAATGTCTGCAGAGCCATGTTGCAATGTTTGAGGTGTAATTGTTATTTCGGAACAAATTAGGCTAATCTGTTTTTATTGCTCTACTAATTGGTGACTATCTTCCTATTTTGTCTATACGCTTTCCCTGACCTACATTAGCCAATAATAAATAAATAAGTAACAATAAACGTAGGTCTGGTCGTTGGTAGGAGACAGTTAAGACCATAAAATGACGACGCTTGGTACACGAGAGCCATTTGCCTAGATTTCTTGAAATTCCAGCTTGTGGAATTTGTTTCTAATTGCTTTTTGTGTTGTATTTTCTAGGCCACCACGCACCCGTACGTAACTGGCATTCCTACAGTTGCTACAGCCTCCAACTACAATCCCTACCTAAGTCCCAACCCCATCATGTCCTTAGTCCCCGCTGACGCGGTGGGCACTCCTCTCAACGTGGTACCAACACCAATGGTCACCACGCAGAAACTCCCACGAACTGATCGACTAGAGGTAAGTGAGCGGATTCACTAAGGGCGCTCTATATATTTTTTTTTTTTGTTTTTTTTTCCCTATCGGGTGTTCAATGCAGGAATCGGTGCTCTTTTTAAGTGTTGTTTCCGCATTTGTCCCCCTTCGCCGCCATTTCATTTGAAATTTTCTTTATTTTTTAATTATTATTAATTCTTTTTATTTTTTGTTGCGAAGTCATATTTATTTTTTGCCTCGGTGTGTGCTGTGTGTGTGTGTTTGCGATTTGAACGATCATTTTGCAGAAAAAAAAATGCCTGCTGAGACGTGGCTCAAATCTTTCTCCACATTTAACATTAACACATATTACTGCGATGACACCAGATTTTTTTTTTGTTTTCTTTTCACGAATTCGTGTACAAACTAACTGACAGAAACGTGAAACAACCCTGTTTCTCATTAGATTAGCAAAGTGTGCGATTTGTTTCCTCTCCAGGGGAAACATGGTGTGGTTTATAGTTTTGAGGAGGACTTCGATCTAATGCAGTCAAGTGTTTTTGATCTGTGACTACTGGATGAAAGTGGACAAGGAGGGTCACTTTGTGTCTGAGCATTCTTGCTCACAAAATATACCGAACATTGAAGGAACACAATGATACCAATTTCTTTTTTTCTTTTTTTTCCATTATTCACAACAAATGTGCATGCCATTAACTCTGATTCAGGGTGAGGGCATACCTTTTAACAAGACTTTCATGAACTAATATTTTCTTTTGTTTACTTTCAGTTTATTTTAATTGACACTATAATATAATTCTAATACATGTGTGGGCGATTGTGTGTATGCGTGTTTCTATCTTTTACTGTCTTCTTAATCAGTTAACAACTATCCTTATTTCCATACTTTTTTTTCTATTTTTCTTGCACGTCAAATCATTCAGATTTTGAAATCTTTGGTGATATATCTAATGGCTAACTTTCTTTCCGTTTTAAACGTAGGGAAAATGGCTTTTTAACTCCACACTACGTTATGAGTGATTGCATAATCCTAGGCTAAACTTCTGTTCATTTAGTACTCTTAACTTGCAGATAACCACGAAATTTTGTTCTAGATAATGGCATGATCTACTGTATTTGAAACCTATAGGTTCATGTATAGCATTACGGTATTTATGCAGGATTTGTTTTTAAGTTTTATACATGTATATCGAGCGTTAATCTTTTGCATATTTCTACGAGTGCTACAAATGCATTTAATTCACCATCCAAAATTAAAAAGTCTAAATTTGTCATGAATTAATGCATTTTAATCAGAAACATGAAAACTAGGGTTATATTTCCAGATCTGCCATTAGATAGAAGGGCTTTCACAGTTGCTTCGAATTCAAATGGCCGTGAAAGTTTTCACCAAAACCACATCCAAATAAGTTAAATAAAACCGTGATCAACCTTAATATACTTCGTTGCACTCACATCAACGTACTAGAGGTAGAGTTTTAGGAAAATGATCCAATTTTTTCTACACACAGACAAATAACGCGTCAAAAGTCGACAATGTTGAATATGTCTTACATTTATCTACTTTACAAAACCATTATGAAAACATTGGAAAGAGTGCTGCTTTCTGTGTTGTTTTGTGTTCTTGGACATGACATTTTGAGTGTGATTGGTATACCCTTAGTATTATCGATCAACACGTGGTTAAGATTCCTCGATTTTTTGTTTTTCGATAGGCGATATTTTTGTTTTTCAAATATAAAACATGTCCTATATTTTCAAAATACCTGCTTTTTTTCTGTTTATACAAGAGCAGGTATGATTTCCCCCTATTTTTGTTGACATCGCTATAGATAGAAAGCGCCTCAGTCACATTTTTTCTATTCTAAATATCTGTCGAAATCTTTCAAAAAAATAACCAAATCCGATGGGAATCTTGATGATGATGATGGCCTTATTTATTATTTCAGCAGGGTGCAGTGCCATATTGAGTCCCGTGTTATCCGGGTCTCCCTAAGCTTGTCCAATAAAAACCGTGGCTCACAAATATTGTGCTCTAGACCTCATCCTGCAGCCAAGGCTTGATGGGCTGTTGCATGCTATTGCCGGTTGGCCATTTTGGTGGCGTGATTGAGCCCTACTTAGTCATTAATTGTGTAGCCAATTAGCCTTTCATTAAGTGTTGAGTGCACCGCAAAACTAGTTCAATGTTGATCCTCGTTTTTACTGATGAATTTCTCTTAGAGAATAAAATCGGTTGCGGAAGGAGATGCCAGATTCCATGAAAATTTAGACGTATTTTTAGTTGTATTGACTCGTTCTGGAGATTCATGTGTATTTAACCACACATTTGAAAGGGAGATTCTTGCAAGGCATATAACGAGCGTTGCAGAATTTTATGGGAAACGAGCAGTTTTTCCGGTTGGAAAGATTTTTCAATGTCCAACAATGGGTAATTGAGACGCTCTTATAACGACGCATTATTCTTTTCTAAATTAAGCCAGACAATATTATTTGTTGACAGTGGAAAAATTAACTGTTTCCTGGTTTTTTTGTCCTTGTTTGATTTTCTGTTTATCCTTTGTAAAGATGCCTTTCCGGCGCCAAAAGAGATCTTGCCAATCATCCACTCGATCCTTTTTTATTACATTTAATATTGTCCTGGTCCCTTTTTTAATCAGTTTTCGAGGATGGACTTCGACCTCAATATGCTATGATCATTTTTTATTACACTGGATTATATTACGATTGGCCTTCTTAATTGAAATTTTGATGGCCGCTCGTGGGAGTCTAACATATGATTTTTATATATAATCGTAATTTGTCTGGAAAACATTGCTTCAATGATTTACAATATGAATCATTGATAATTTGTAAACATTGTCTTCCATGGCGACACATTTCTGCATACATCCCATAACTATTTAACGGGTTAAAATACTTGTATCACATTTTACTGTATGTATTGTATACAAGCACACACTGCAGAATACGTTTATTATTTGAAAATCTCAGTGAGGATTTGGGGAAACAGTGCTATAGCAGTTGAGGATTCCAACCACAGTCAGTCTCAAGTCTCTCTTTCTCTCTTAGGAAACGTCGTGATGTTTGAAATTCATTAAAAATCCATTTTCCTTGAGGGAAAATGATCTTGATTGTGATTGCAAATAATAATATATTGTTGAAAGCTCTCACAAATTTTCCGTCCATAGATGCAGTTGTAAGAAACAATATTTTAGTTACACCCAAATTCCCAGGAGAGCGCTTTTGCCATGTACTGCACAGACTTAATTGGAAAATATCCAAATGAGAATGGATGGCAAAATATTTCTTAGCTCGGAGAAAGACTGTTTCATTAGCAATTAATACACTCGGTGCTCGAAAACAGCTCGAGGAAATAAATTTCCAAAATCATGAATAGCTGTCAGACCCACTTTGCATTTCACTAGGTTTCCTAAAGCTGGAGTAAAACTGAAGGCATTATGCAGCACGTTATTTTTTCCGCTTGCTGCTTTCTTCATTTTTGTCAATTTCAAACCTCGCAAACACAAATTTGAAATAGAAGAGAGGAAAATGGTTAGGAAGATTGTGCGACGATGTATGCTATTTGACGTAACCGACTTCTAATGGCGGTTTTCAGTATAGAGACTGATTTGTGGTTGAAATCGAGCCCCAGATTTGGCTGCTAGCAGGCTGTGTATATAGTCTTAGCTGGTAGTAGTTCTGCACAAATATTATGCAATATTTTCTAGAAGTTTGATTGCGTACTAGTTCAAGAAACCTATTTTATGCTTTACCAACCATGGTTTTTTTTAGACCTACGTTGGTAATTTTTTTCAAAAAAGCATTGTGCTGTAGGAGAAATAGATATTGCAGTATAGATTACACGCTGAATGCAGTTTTTTTAATTTAAAGTCACGAATTCTCAAGAAAAACAACGAGTTTTCCAAAAAAAATGACAAAAATGCTCTTGTGTCCGAAGTTAATTTTCCAGGACATTTATAAAAAAAATGTGATTCGAAATATGTTTGTAGTTTAAAATACCAAACTCGGTTAGGTAGAATAGGGGGAGGGGGGATGGGGAGGGACCTACATTTTCAACCTTGCACTTGGAATTGTATAGCATGCTTTTCAGGCACTGATTATGCAGTATACCAGCCCTTGAACATATTTGATGGCCATTGGATTAAATTTTAATGCAGATATTTAGTTTAGTGCCTGCATAATATAAATTTGCTAATTATGTTAAATGTCTCTGCATAAATGATAAATGACTCATTCGAGTTTTAATTTGTTCATGCTCTGGTTGCAAACGTGGATGTATGCCCTTGTTTGCCAGCACATAGTATATAGCGAAACTCTTTTATACCAATGCAAAGTTTAGTTTTATCTCGCTATTATTCGCAGAAATTATGTTCTATCTTCTTAATGAAGTACGCAATTAATTTTTCAGGTGTAGAAAAGAAATGAAATTGAGTTTCATGTATTTTTGTCACTCGTAAATGCGGCGGCCATCTTGAATTGACTACAATTTTCGCTTTGTAATTACTTTTTACAATGGCTTTTTATTGCCCATTTAAATGTTGCTAATTAATATATCATGGTTTAATATAGTTTTCTAAGTTCGTTTACCGAAATCTTGCTAAATAAGCTTAACCTAGGCGTTATTCAGAATATACATATCTTCTTTAGGCGCTAGTGAACGGCCATCTTGGTTTTATCTTCCAACGCTTTGAAAAAAATATATTTTCTACCCCGAGTTCATAACCATATCAATAATAGCAGTCATTTTAGATAGAATTTAAACGTATCTCAGTGTGTCTGCGTGTGCATTACTACAGTCATTTACTTTCTTCCATCTCCAAATTAGTTTTGTTAATTAAACGTGTTTTTTTCTTTTCTAGTTTTTTTTTTTTCGAAGGGATCATTAAATGTGTGCAGATATAGTTGAATAATATTTAAGCAGGAAAACGAAGCGTTGAACTTTGATATTGGCAAAATGCAAAACTGTTTCCCATATTGCATTGTGAGAATATTTGAGCTAAGTTTACGAGGGAAACTAATCGGATTACGTTTCTTTATGACAGTCCTACTTGGTTTAATTGATACTATAAAATATTGATCTGCCTTATGCACAAACGTCTTTAAATTGGTGAGTTGCTCGTTTTAAGCTTCCTCTGGAAATTATTTTTCAAAGTTGTCTCCATCCGTGTAATAAAAATATGACTTCTTATTACGATTTTCGCCGTAATCGGGGTCGAGATAATAAGATGGGAGTTTTTACGAGGGGGAGACAAGGTTTTTCCTCTACGGAATAGAGGGTTCAGCTAATTTGTTTAATTATATTGGAATCTGGCAACTCCGCTCGTAATCTTCCTATATGTTTTAATTTTTAATATCCAGTTTCCTTAACCCCACCTGCCTTTAATGGGTTTGCAATTCGAGAGAACCAGACGTCCGGCTATTTTTATTAATAAGAGGAATGAAAATTTCTTGCAAGGTTTTTCATAACTTGTTTTTATTAATAAAAAAAAAGAAAATTGCACAATTGCGAAATGCTACGGAAGAGGATATTATTTAATCCCAAAACAGGGTAATACATTTTGCTCTGCATATGCATTCAGAAAGTTCATATTATTGGATACAAACATTTATTTGCTATAAATTCTGTTAAAACAGTGCAAAAATACAACGTTCTTCATGTACTATGTATTTACAGGGTGTTACAGAAGGTTTCTTTGTGAAAGGATTGCGACAACATGTGTACATGTATACATGCGTCACTACAATACGCATAAATAAGCCTTCGTGATTAAAAGAGGTTCTCACTTCTGGGACACCCCGTATCGTGATTATACTACATGCATATCCTTACATATTTTTACGATTAAAATGAGCTATGTATGCTTAAAGTACGTATAATTTCAAGTCGTTTTATAGTGGATGCTAATTATATTTTTGCCTGGTTTTGAATGTACAATCGTATACGTTGTTTGCATTGCATTCAATTCATCAAACAATTGTGAAGAAAAATTATTTCCGTCATCCAATTAGTATGTATCCTCTAATGTGCACTTCTTTTGTATGTATGGGGCTTCTTTTCTAATTTTTTTTTCAACGTATATCAATGCGGAAAGCGTACATGTTCGCTGTAAAGTAAAGTCACGTTATTTTTAACGAAACCAACATTCGAAATTTTATCATTCGAGGGTTGGCCTTTCATTTGGCCAATCGATGTGAAAATTTTAATAGTGGCAACATGCCAATAGCTAAGACAAAACAATATTGTATTCCAATTGTTATGTTTGCTTTCAACTGCCCTACAGCAGTTGGAAACGAATTTCATAATTTTCTTCGAAAATCGAGTTAAATTGGGATTTGTATTTCGCAAAATTGGAATGACATTTTTGTACGTTGGCAATTTTTCGTCAAATCATGTATTACGCCCTGAACTCTATAGATATCCTCTATATACCGACCAGCTACTGCGCCAATCTTTTTTTTTTTTTTGTTTGGCTTGCAGACAAGAAAGCTGAGTAGCAATTGAGAAGAGTCCTGTGTACGAAATAGTTGCCATAATCTAATATCTACACAATTGGATAATGCAAAATCTAAAATGCCATTTTGTGCAGCTGTACTGACAAGTGACGCTGTTAAACTCAATAATAAAAAATGCTTTCGCTGGAAGTCTGGTTCAATCCAATTTAATTGCAGACCTTCCTAACAACTGCAATCCACTTTAATTCCCTAATCCTTTGTGAGAGTCCTTTAATTAAGCATGGACTGATGAGCTCTATGTGTGTGTGTTTGTGAGATTTTATCTATAGCAATCTTTTTGACAAAAACATCGGCGGGTTCAAAATGATGAAGTATCGTTCGTTTATTGGATAAATCCAGGAAGCCACAAAAAAAAAGAAATTTCCTAGGAAAAAAATCAGATTTGAAGTTTCTAGTGCTTTTTTTATTTCTTATTACTGACTGTGCACTTGAGATGAACAAACTGCCTATTTTTTGCCGATGAATCTTTCTATTATTTCTCTGCTTTTGGTTGTGTAATCGACAAAGTGATTTCATATATGAAGAGAGTGAGTTTGCCCCCACCCCCCCAAATTCCCGAAGCCCACCTCTGGAGCAGCACGCATTTTCATTCAATTTGATTTTGAGTTGCATTGCTTATATAAAAGCCATCGTTGAGTATTTCCTAAGACGATTACCTTGGCCATTTTTTTTTCTTGCGTGTACACTAATCGATTAAACGTTATTGAATTGACAGAAGTTGACCTGGACAAGTATGCCCATTATTGTGGTGGACTGTGTGCCTCGAAATAACGTCAAAAATTGCCAATTACAGTTTCAAACAGCTTATTATCTAAAATTGAATATCCGGAAAGTGGCCGGTGGTCTTTGGCCAAAGTCAGTAACTGGATTTTTGGTCACAGTACTACGTCGATATAGATGCTCGACATGTCCTGCCATTGGCATTCCATCCTATAGATGCAATTTCAGGCCTATACGATAAACTATTTCGCTAGAATTAAACTAAGTTTGCGACGCTTTGCTCTGAATTATCGATCTAGCTTCTGCCAATTATTTGCAGATGATGCGATTTTCAAACCATCTGTGTTTCCTTTTATAACCATTGCTGTAATGAAGCCTTTTCTAATTAGGAATGCATCTACTCTAGATGGGACCTAATTCAGTTGCCATGTGTGGTCAATTGCTTTTAAAAGCGCCCTCTACCGAACTGGAATTTAGTACTCGATTCAACTTGAGTTGCTTTGACAATCCGTGTCATATTGGCATTCGAGGGACGAAAACATTCCAATGGGAATTTAATTTCGACTAATGCATGATCTTTTAAATATTTGTCACTCCTATATAGGAATTTCGGAATTGTTAAATCTATACTATAAAGAAGTGCATGTGACATAGACATTGACAAAAACAAATGAACTTTAACATGACATAACAACAAAATTGCACAAATGCTGACATCCTTGTTTTAATCTAACCTGTCCTGGCCATAATTTTATGAACACCCTGGTGAAAAAAACAATAGAGATTTCTATTGTTATTTGGAACATTGTTTTCTATTGGTATCAATAGAAAATTTCT
>JAQGBW010005369.1:0-12118 GCA_034698625.1 Julus scanicus
GGTCTAGCGGTTGTGTGTGCAGTGTTATTAGTGCGAAAGTCATTCTCAAGTGTTAATAATAAAGGGAAGTGGTCTGAGCATGTAGAGGGGAGGATTGTTAAAGATTTGGTTATTTGCAGGCCATAAGTGTTTGTGATTATGTAGTCAATGACAGAATGTCTGGTGGGTGTATGCAAGGTTGGGTCTCCATGGAAGTCACCCTTAGTTCGATCATTTAGGATTGCTATGTTGTTGTTTTTGCAGATGTCTAGTAGTACTATACCTCGGGTATTTGTTTTATTGTCAGTGGAGTTGCGAAATGGGTTAGTTGTGTTGGTGGGGGTGTGATGTGCCGGTAGGCTGTTCAAGTTAGATGTTCTTGCATTTAAGTCTCCCATTAAAATTATTGAGGCTTGGTCGTTGGTCTATACATCAAAGAAGGAGTTGATTTCTCGGAAGAAGTTTGTAAGTTTATAGTGGATGTAGAGTCCTGCTTTTAATATGTTGAATCCGGTTGCAATAGATTTGAGGGATATATAGATGATAGTTTTGTTTTGTCGGATTAATATGGGGGCTTTAAATTTTTCTTTTGAGCAAAGGAGCACCAGGCCACCAGCTGGTCTTCCACATTTATTTGGTTTTATAGCAGGTGTTTGGATATTATAAAATCTTCTTTCAAGGATGTCCTCCCTCTGGACCATTCATGTTTCAGATAGGAAGACAACATCCTGCTTTTCTATTAGACAGGTGGCATCCTTATCAAGAAGTGTTGAGCGTATACCAGCTACATTCCAACTCATTATGCTAAAGTTTTTAGAGCTATTCATGTTAGCAAGGCTGACCCACTTGGACCCTTTTGTAGGTGGGGTTTTGCTTTATAAAGGGGTCTATTTGGAAGAGTAGGGTTTGGTTTGTTCCTGTGGGTTGGTTACCTGGATTTTTAGATGTTGTTTGTGTTGTAGGTAGGAGGGGTAAGGTGACTTGGTTTGTGAAGTTTGTGGATTATAGGGCTGTAGGGTTAGGTGTAGGTTATAATGTCTGGTGGATGTACATAATTGGATGATCCAGGAAGTTTGGTTGTGGGTTTTGGGATGTTGATATTGTTGTGGTGTTATATGTTGAGAGGGATGGAAAAAGGAATGTTATTGGGTTCTTGGATGTTCATTGGGGGTGCTCTGGGTGTACTGCCAGGGGAAAGGTCCAATGAGGGGAAGAGGATCTTTCCACTGTCAAGGTTAGCTTTGTATTGGATATTATTATATGTCATAGTACTGTCCACCAGACGGGGGCGTTCGCCTATTGTTTTCAAATGGTTGAAGTGTGGTAGTAGGGCTCGTCTTTTAATTTGTGTTGTTTTGGAATAGCTCCTCTCAATTCCGATTCTATTATATCCTAGCAGGGAGCGTAGTTGGGTTAAGTTGAAAATCTTGGTTGTAAGGAAGAAGTAAGGAAGAGGTAATGCATAAAAGAAAGGGGGTTTTCCTTCACAATAAAAAATAGCTAAAGCTATATATAGGGCCCTGATCATTCTCTCCATTGTGATGTTAGGCCTTATTGTTTGAAGGTTTGAAAAACGCAATTTTTCTATGTTAAAAACGCAATTTTTTTATGTTAAAAATGCAATTTTTCTTTGGTAAAAACGCAAAATTTCTATGATAAAAATGCAGTTTTTCTACGCAAAAAACGCAATTTTGTAAGCTAAAAACGCAATTTTCTATGGTATAAACAAAAATCTTCTTTTTTAAAAACGCAATTTTTTTTATAATATAAATGCAAATTTTCTATGGTAAAAACAAAAATTTTCTATGATATAAATGCAATTTTTCTACGTTAAAAATGCAATTTTTTTATGGTAACCTCTCCCCACCTCCTCCCTTTCACCAGGGCCCAGCCATGGCTATCGGCGGCCCTGAGTGTATTAATTTAAAATAAACTTTCTGTGATGGGAGTCAAAAACATAAATACACAGTAAAACAAAACATATTGTTTATGGTACGTGGACTTCCGTTATAGTTATCATCAAAGTATATCATTAAACTATAAATTTATACACTTAATTTGTTTACATAATGCGTCAAACTTTTTGCTAGACCTAAACTACAATTAATTGTTGCAAGAATAAATAATTTGTTTACAAAACAGCTGTACGTAATGCGCATTAAGGCTGTTTTATTTTTGTTGTTCATTTTTATTTGCAAATTTTCAAAAAAAAAATACTGTTTACTATCTTAGGTTCTTATGTGTTAATTCACGCCAGACGAATTATGTCATGTCAAAGGCCACATAATCACACACGTTAAATAATATACAAAAAGAAAGTATTGCTATTTGTTGTTCTTTGCCAACATTGATCTAACGTTAGCTGCCAACATAAAAACGACAATTGGCAACCCTACGATTTGCCAACGTTGATCCAACGTTAGCTAATGAAATAAAACTGATGATTGGCAACTAGAACATTTCCTAATGTTGGTCCAACGTTGAATGTCAAAATTAAACCAACGATTGGCAACCCTACCATTTGCCAACGTTGATCCAACGTTAGCTACCGACATAAAACCGACGATTGGCAGCTGTACCATTTACCAACATTGGTCTTATGTTGAAAGCCAACATAAAACCAACAATTGGCAACCCTACCATTTGCCAACGTTGATCCAATGGTAGCTACCGACATGAAACTGACGATTGGCAGCTGTACCATTTACCAACGTTGGTCTAATGTTGAAAGCGACCATAAAACCAACAATTTCAAACCCTACCATTTTCCAACGTTGATCCAACGTTAGCTACCGACATAAAACCGACGATTGGCAACTGTACTATTTACCAACGTTGGTCCAACATTAAATGCCAACATAAAACCAACGATTGGCAACCCTACCTTTTGCCAATGTTGGGCCAATGTTACCTGCCAACTGCCAACGATTCGCCAACGATACCAACCAAAATCTAACGTTGGCCCAACGTTGTGTGTTACTTCGGTTGCTACATGGTGTTACCATGCACAGCTGCTTTTGAATCTTCATAATTAACCATCAAGATCATCAAACTTCCCATTTTAAATTTTTAAGCCCTGTGCTGTTGAAAAGGCAATTTCCTTTGACTTTATTAAAATAATTACTTTAATAAGTATATATCATTCTAAATCATTTTTAAATAAAAATGTCCCATAGCTAACAATTTATTCTCATTATTACACCTTTCAAGAATCATGCAAAGAAACATGTGTGAGATTAAGTATAACACAAATATTTATTTTTTCTGCGGTATAATTTAAAATTTCCTAATGCGTTTGATCATAAATTCCACAAACACATAATACATATTTACCATTAAAGTGGTCAAAATGCCAAGGATGCACATTACATGAGAAAGTGTTAGCCTACTTTTAAACTGAACCGTTTTCAGCATTACTTTTAACTGAAATTTTGCTGCAAAAATACTGCAGCTGCAATTTTGCAACACTTGCACAGAAACACTTGATTCTTGGTTTATCTCTCATCCATCAATGAAAATTGATTGCAGTATTAAATTCTGCCGTTAACTGCACTTTATTGCAAAAAAAACACCTGTAGTTTATTTGAATAAAGTGCAGTAGGTTTTTGCATGTATTCCGAGGATTAATTTGGTCGCAATAGAGTAGCAAAAGTAAGCAATGCTTACACTCTAAAAAAAAGGTATGTCATATAGAACTTTTGGAGGTCCAATCGACTGCTTCACTGGCTGAACCTTTCAAAGCTCTATATAGAACCTTTGAAAGGGTTCAATAAATAGAACCTTTCAATAGGTTCTAAATGAATTCTTAAGGTTTCATAAATAGAACCTTGTTATAGGTTCTATATTGATTCAAAAGGTTCATTAATTAGAACCTTTCAATAGGTTCGATATAGGTTTTTTATGTAGTACCTTGACAGGGGTTTTAGATGTTTCAATAAATTGAACCTTTGGGTTTATTTAGATACATGTATTGAACATCATTAAACTAAATTTAAGATATTAGCTAGAAAGGAAGAGCAATTTTTACTCACCTCGTCACGAAAACGTTAAAAAATAAAAATCTGTCAATGTTGTTAAATAATTAAAGAAATCAACAAGAAATGTCAAAATTGTTTTACATGGTATAGTTTATTATGGTTCTCAACAATAATATATATTACATGTCATATCCATGCATGCACTGTTGCCAAAAATGAAAGCATTTTCTTCTGTTTTCACACAAGTAATGAATGGCATCTGAAAATGTAAAATATAAAAAGTTTATACATACAGAACAGCAAATTCTCTTTTCCCTTAAATATACATGAAAGACCAAAATATTGCAATTTTTCTGCATTTAAAAGGGACTTTCTGCAATAGAAATGCAATAGTTTTGTGTTAAAAGTATAGGATTTTAGTTAGGCACAAAAAAACGTGTGCAAAAAAAGTACATTTTTTCTATTTTAAAAAAGCAATATTTGATTGATAGTTGATATTATATATCAACTAATTTAGATAAAAAGATATCATGCTAACAAAAAAAATGAATTCTTACCTTACAGTTTGTTCAGCATAATCCTTATTTCATGAAGCAAAAGCACAATTTCTTTCTTCCATGTAACTGCTGCCATTGCAGAACACTGACTAAACTGGACAGGATGTAGCACATAAAAACAAACCACCTTCCTAAAACTGATTTTTAAAAATAAACCTTGAAAGACCCTTTACCTTATGTTTTTCCCTTGTTGAAGGGCACAAGGTTGACCAAAGAACATTGTTTGTAAGGTTCTGTTTATAGAACCTTCTCCATTTTTAATGGGTTTTTTCACACCTAAGTGCGAAAATTGGCCAAAAAACCTTTAAAACACCTTTATTTTTTAGAGTGTAGGGGTCTCAGGTTCGCAGTGTCCTGCTCAAGGGCCTACAGCTAAGTACAGGCCTTGAGCCAAGTATTTTTGTTAATTTTACATCATCATTTTTGGTATAGAATGTAAGCTTAGCAGCGATGGTGTAATGGCAAACGGCTGTGAGGGTTCCACATAACATAATTTGTTTAGGTGAAAGTGGTAGCTACATTAACTACAACAGGACATTCTCATGTTATTAAACATAACTGAATCCTTAGTTATTTCTTGCATCCCGGCCATTAATAGGCATTTATGCTAACGCTTAATAAATTATAAATCTTGTCTTTGACTATTTTTAGCAATTCCGATTAATCGAACAAGAGGATTACAGACATGGATTTGTCAAAGGTGTTTCGAGAGGTAAGGTTAATAAATTCGCAAATACTATTTTAACTAGTATAACTGTGGCACATTATTATTCACAAGTTAGACAGCATTATAGATATTCATTTCCTGTGGCTTTATTAAAATGATTACTTTAATTATTGCAACATCTAAAATTATTTTTGAAATTGAAAATCTCTCAAGGATAACAATTTAGTCTTATTATAACAACCTGCAAGAATCATGCAAAGATCAGGTTTGAGGTTAAGAATGACACAAATATTTACATTGTATCAATTAAATGTTTGGTATATGCATTGCATCAATTTGAAATTTCAGATTTTCATATAAACTTATTCTTCGGTTTAATGCATTACATTAAGCGTCACCACACCTTCAGCCACTTGCTCATAATTGCCTCAATCCATGCACTCGATTGGGAACTTGCCCAGAAACGCTACACACAACTCACAACCTGGTCCAGCCTTTCACTCTTATCATTTTCGTCATTAAACCCAACAACGAAAGCACAGCTAAACCACGCTACGTACACCTTTAATAGAATTAACTCAACCCAAAGGTCTTACAAACAACTTAATGCACCCCTCCTTTTCCTTCAGCCATATTTCACATGCAATATTCCATTTAACTTCAATAGAAAATTAAATTCACACTACGTACCACGCCCACTACCATGCAAACAAAAAAGCCACAACTCCACATACACTCAATCACTGCAATTTATGCAATGGAAACAGCAGACTGGGGACATCTGGTGTTTGACTGTTTGCACCAAAATATAACTTGCACCAGGAACAAATCACACCAGGTACTTTTAAATTACCGCCATCTCTTACACTTCTTATTGACTAATGTGATTCCAAACATCCCTTACAGCGCTATGTTGCCAAATGTTGTAAGCATGTAGAATGGGTCCATACAAGGCATTTATGTTAATGTACCCATAAGCGGAATTGCCCGGTTAGGGTGCTGAAGGCAACCAAAGATCAATGTAGTTCCATTTCGGGCCCGATGTGTTTTAATTTGTGATAGGGGGATAAGCAACCCAGGTAACACAAAAATTTTGGGCCAATGTTGGGGCAATGTTAGTATGCCAACCAAATTATATTGGCCCAATGTTGGTAAACCAACAATGAACCTTCATAAGATTGCTCCTTAGTGCAATGTTGGCCCAACATATAGGGCCAACGTTGGGCCGATGCAGACATACCAACTAAGTCATTTTGGCCCAAAATTTGCAGTATATGTAGTGCTAACATTGGGCCAACATAATTAGATTGGTGTGCCAACATTGGCCCAATGTCAACCCTACATGTTGGGCGAACATCATCATGGGGCATTTTTATGTTGGGCCAACATTGGCAAGCAAACCAAATTAAGTTGGTTGAATATTTTTAAAAATATAGGGCCAATGTTGGGCAAACATTGACCCATCACCATTTGACTGTTTGAGATTCAACTACCTCAACCCAAGTAACCAAAAGTTGTTGGGCCAATGTTTGGAATATATTGCTTTGCCAACGAAAATACATTGGCACTACGTGTGCAGCCAATGTTGAGCCAATGTATAAATGTCTCTATAAATTAGGCGTTAAATTCAAATATTCAAATTTTTAATTAAATCATTTATAAAACCATGAATAATGATGTCACATCATTTTTACCATGCATACTTACAAAGATAAACATAAATAAATACAATAAATTGCTTAAAAATACATACAGCAAGAGAATTCTGAACCACTGACCATAGGCAAGGCAAATCAGCATCTTACCTCTAAGCCATTGGGTCAGCTTGAGTTTGATGGAAGTAAGGAAGAGGAAATGCATGAAAGAAAGGGGTTTTTCCTTCAAAATAAAAAATAACTATGTATACCAAAAACAGTATTAGTTACTATAGAGGGGTATAAAATTTGGTTATTACACAAAGCATTGCAACACTAACATTTACCCGATGTTAAGCCAACATTGGGCCAACATACGTTTGCCAACAATTGGCCGCTGGTTGGCAGACAACGTTGGGCCAACATAACTTTGCTAAGCTTTTGATAATGATTGCCACCCGATGTTGAGCCAAAGTTGGGCCAACATAACTTTGCTTAGCTTTAGCCAGCGGTTGCCTCCCGACGTTGAGCCAATGCTGAGCCAACACACGTTTGCCAACAATTAGCCGCTGGTTGGCAGACAACATTGGGCCAACATAACTTTGCTAAGCTTTTTCCAACGGTTGCCACCCGACGTTGAGTCAATGTATAGCCAACATACGTTTGCCAACAATTGGCCACTGGTTGGCAGACGTTTAGCTAACATAACTTTGCTAAGCTTTTGCTAACGGTTGCCACCCGACGTTGAGCCAACATTGGGCCAACATATGTTTGCCAATGCCCACCCTTTGCCTATGGTGTTTACCACAACATTGACCCAATGTTGAGTGTTACTTGGGAAGTACAAGCCATTTCTGATGTTTATTCTGTTTATTGAAACAAGAGCACAGATATTCATAACAGCTGTTCAAAGTGATGGCCACCAGCATCAATGCATGCAGTGCACTGACAGATAATGTTCTGCCTAACCCTCACAAAAATGTCAGGTGTTTGCTGCACAAATTCACAGGTGACTGATATCCAGGTGTTTCATAGACAAGGCTATTGATATGGCCCCACAAGAAGTCAAATAATGTCAAATCAGGAGACCGTGGTGGCCATGGCACAAGACCTCCTCTGCCAACCCAGCATCCAGGGAATATATCATTTAGCCATGCCCACACTGCATGTGCAAAATGAGCAGTGCGCCGTCGTGTATAAACGACATTGTCTGCTGCATGATGAATGGAACACCCTTTAACATGTCCTCTGATATGCATGGCATGTGGGTTTGCATCATCCTATATGTGACTGTTGTGACTGTTAAAGAGACCATCCTTTGTAAAGCAAGCTTCACCACTGAACAAAATGGACATTACAAAATGAGGATCATGATGAATGCGGTTCATGTACCACTGGCAGTACTGCACATGTAGGGAAAAGTCAGTTGGAGCCATAACTTGAACCCTCTGGTCATGGTAGGGATGTAGCAATTCTCGTTCAAAACCCGCCAAACTGTTGAGTGGTTAACAACCGTAGTATGTGCAATAGCACGTGTACAGGTTTAAGGATGTTTGGCCACCTGTTCCAGAAAATCTTCCTCAAAGGCAGGGGTTCATGCACTTCTCGAACCACCATCAGCTCTCCTGATCTAAAGCATTCCACGTTCTTGCAGGCACCAGGCAATTGCAACAAACATGGCACGACATGGATGTCTCCGTGCAGGAAACCTCTCCTGGTACATTCTTGCAGCTTGCCTTGCCTTCTTACATGCTCCTCCGTACACAAGATGCATATCTGCAAGCTCAGCAAAGGTATATCGCTCTATGCTGTCAGTCTGAAATGAAACATGAACATGGCATGCGGCATGCAATGACAATCGAGAAAATGACTAGTACAGCCTCCAGCACCCTAACGTGGCACTTTTGTCTATGGATACATAAACATAAATGGCTTGTATGGACCCATTCTACATGCCCACAACATTTGGCAACATAGCGCTGAAACACACTGTAAGTTTATTCCCACCATCTACACCATCTAACAATTACCAACCTACCAATCCAGAAGGGAGCTGGGCTGAGTACCATGGTGCATAATAACACTTACTTTAGGTCTTTAGACCCAGGAAGGCATTTCTAAGACCTCTAAAATTTTTGAATATTTGTTTTTCATGCTCTGACAGTTGAGAATTATCATCTGTAATTCCTCATCACTGACTTTAACAGCTACTCTTGCAAAATCTTCCATTTTAGATTCCACTATAGTTTCTCTGGCTAGATTCCTTTAAAGCAGCATTATAAAGAATTTCGAAAGGAAGCTAGCTCTCTTATGGTACATCCAACGAGCCTTTGTACACATTTTGAGTTGATTGTGGCATTCAAAAGAGATCTAGCCCTCTATGGACCAATGTGCACTACAAGCAACATACCATTATACAATTTATATTAAAAGTTATATTGGCTTGTTTTGAGAATAATATGCATTTCTGTTTTCTAGAAACTATAGGCTTTTCTTGTCTAAAGTTTCATTGATATTAAATTCAGACAAATTTTTTATTAAAATTTTCATTTAGATATTTTGTTTTTTAAAATTAAGCCAATTTATTCATTTTATTTATAAAAATTAAAGTATAAATTTTGATTTTTTTACACTTGATTTTTTTCATTACTACTTCCTTTATTAACCTATTTGACCTTGGGAATTTTACCTATGAGGGGAGACTTCCACTCCCTTTCGAGAGGTCTTTACCATGAAAAAATCAATAGCAGAAGTTGGTTAAAACACATCTGAAAGAGCCGTACTTAGGGAATTTCACCCATCCATAAAAATTCCCGCCAACCAATTCCGGGAAGCAAACCCAGCATCTTAACCGCACGTAACCCACTTGACCGCTAACGTCAGCATTAAAATTCATCATTTATTAAAGAAATTTTAAAATTTTCTTTTGAATTTTATCAGTTTTAAATGTCATTTGTTGCTATTCCAAATTTCTTTTAAAAATGTATTACTGGAAACATTTTAAAGCATGTTTTGTATTTTAACTTCTTTGGTTTAAACGCCTGCTGTTGACTTTAACACACAATCAAACAAAAAATTTAAATTTTAATATTTTTAAAATCAAAAAATATACTCTGGTTAAATAAGTCCATCATAATACAAATATGTTAGAATTTATTTTAAGCAAAAGTAGTTGTGGTCCATAGAGGGCTAGTACAAACTATGGTGTTCGATGGCCTTGTCATGGGTAAACAGTGCTTTTTCCAGCTGGATAACAAAGTCCGGGTAAGCTATTCACTTCTTCTAAAAGAGTAACACTATGTTCACACCGAGCTTAATCATGATTAACTGATCATGATCAAACCTAATCCAGTTCAGTGGTGTTCACACTGCCAAACACTTTTAAGGCTCCTTCACACATTCAGGTTTTGCTTACGTTTCGGCCTTACGTCGGAAGTCTGACGTCACTAGCAGACAAGCAGACGCAAGTGGAATAGGATCGTTTCTATTTTGGACCAATGGGAAGAAAGCTGAAAAATTTGGACCAATGGGAAGAGACCTGAAAATAAGCAGACGCTCTTCTCTTGCATCGTGGATACGGAGGTAAGTACATTTTATATTCAGTAGATGGCGCTGCAAGCTACCACAGAACGTGAATGTGTGGAGGGTGTTGCCGTAATTTTCAAGCCGTAAGGCCGAAACGTAGCAAAAACGTGGATGTGTGAAGGAGCCTTTTAATGGTCACACTGCCAGTCACATGACCTTGTATACAGGGCACCCTAAAAAGTTGAAACACCATTTCGTTTGCATTTCAAGATGGAGGATTAGGAATTGTCTTTAAATCCACAAACGAAATTGTATTTTAGAACGAAATGCAGATGACAGAAAACCTAAATCTACATTAAATGAAAAAGTGAATCCACTTTGAAACAAAGTGCAGATGACAGAAATTTAATCCTCCTCTTACTGAAGCAGACAACTTAATTACATTCGCGCGAACTGGATTAGCTTAATCGAGTTGAGAGGAACTGGATTAAGCTCGGTGTGGACAGTGTTATCATCGATTATGGCGTCCACGGTCCAACCCTGTTACCATGACCATCCAGCAATGATTCTGTTGCACGGTAACCATGATTGCTGCACAGCAAGATAAGTGCCAAGCAGACAATTTCCAGAACTCAATGAGGATGGTGTGCTATCCACCACCAACATTATAAATTTGGCCCTTGACTTTGAGGCAATGTTGGTGGAGTACATTGTTAACAAGGCTGGGGTTATCATAAGCTGGTAGTCATTGATTATGTTGTCCTGCATGAGGGTTGCAAAACTGCTGCATATGATGGAATGACAATTGGGTCCAAAGATGAAAGTACTGGTTCAGCTGACTGGATCAATGTGATAAACTAGCGCTCACTGTACAAAGCATATCTAGGGTGGCTATTACCAACAACCGATTTGCTTTGGTAAAATGGACTTCATGGCCTTTTACTTATAATAAAATGTGCCCATTTTCCTGAATATATGTGGCATATGTAATTTGTATACGATGGATAATAATGCTGTAATATGCATGTTGTGATTTAATACACTATAATTCCCAAACATTTTGTTTTATTATTAACCTTAGCTGAAGTTCTTGAGAGAAGAGCATCCTGAGGAGTACAAAGAATATTTAGCAAAAGTTAAACCACTGGACTACCAACTGCCTGTTTTATTCCCCAAGCTGAGCAAGTTTTATAGTGTTCAAGGATGTGTGCTTCAGCAGCTCATGTTGAGAGGATTTTACGAAAGCCAGCATTTTCAAGCCAGAAGCAATGACATTTTTGTGGTTTCATTTCCAAAAACTGGTAAGCATGATCTTATTTACTGTAAAGGTGCGTTTTCACATGAGATTAACTCTCGCGAGTTACTTGTAATGCATCTCGTATTTCACAAAATTTCCCATCTTATCTTTAAACTTTAAAACCTCTAAAGATAAGCATCTCGATAGCTGCTCTCAAAATTCGAACATAGTCCGTATTTTGCAAGCAGATATTAGTACAGCTCTCAAGCAGTAAAGTGCACAATTTATGCTCGTGCAGCATTGAAAACTGCTATAGAGAGCATCTCGAGTTTCTCTCACGTGAGAACCTTAAGAAAAGGTTATACCAAAATTATAATCGGCAATTTTACTTATGTTTTCCCGTTTTAAGCCTCCAATGATTCTGCACTAGAGTAGAGCTGGAACTTGCTTTTAATGCATTTACATTTACCCATATGAAAAACTTTCTGCAGAATTCTGCATACTCTGCATAAAATTTTATGCAGAAATTGCATAAAATTCTA
>JAQGBW010005370.1:0-12117 GCA_034698625.1 Julus scanicus
CATTGCGGTGCATTTTTTGCACTTTTATTTCCTTTTTTATCAGCCAAATAGTGGGTTTAATCACCCAAATTTGACCTTGACATTTACTATTTACCCTGTTTATAATGTATATAAATAAAACTTTTCTCATACTGACAGGGTGAAAATACCCCATTGCTGATATACTGCATGGTAAAACTGTATTACTTATGTGTTGCAAGTCCCTATTAGCTTAATTTAATTGTACTTCTCCTCAATTTATGCAATTTTTTAATGGTAGCAATATATTCTTTTTTATGTTCTATGCGTCTTCTTTGCTTGTGCTAGAATGCGTAGAAAGATACTGTAAGCTACGTATATGTATCTTACAGTCAAAACTAAGATACCCCCAAGAGTCCCACAATGCATTTGTGGTTACTAAGATACCATTTGGTTTGCAGGTTATTGTTTGTTCTCTGTTATTATTTAATGTAAAACAATTATTTTACATGTTTTTTTAGTGCTGCCAATCAAAACGACTCTGATTCGCCAACAGGAAGTGCCTAGTTAAGTACTTGATTCCCCATGCCAGCAGGGGTGCTGGCTTCATCATGTAGCAGGCCATGGCGCTCTGCTGCTCCTTAGCAGAGCAAGTGCTGCCTTAGCTGCCGCCATCCTTTCTGCAAAATGTACATTGATAATTATGTGTGGAAGCAAAATATTCAACGCAACTGTACATAAATGCATACCCTCGATCGAGCCACCATCTTCCAAGAAAAAAAATGCCACACAAATACAACCATTTCACCGTGCAAGTGTGATGTGTAAATGCGTGTGTGAATGAAGCCCGGTGTTGTTTAACCGGCGATATTTTCCCTGCGTACCTGAAGGGGCGGCCCTGGAAATTCGTTAACCACTTCTCTGTGTGCGTTTCTGCATAGCGCACAACGGCGACAATACCTGACAAATCGTGGTGTTCAGTGCTACCCCGATTTTGCTATTCCTACTATTATGACGACAGTGGAACTATGGATGCAACCACTTGGGGATAGGGGTGCTGTGCGAGGAAGGCCATTGATATGCAATGTATTTTTCTTGACGTTTTCTACTGTGATGACCTGCACAGCCATAAAGAGTGGCAGTGAGAGGCCAGTTGAGAAGCATGGTAATGGAAGGCAATCCGTCCTGACATTGAGCTGGACGACGTGTGTAGAAAAAAAATGGACGACGCTGCTGTGTCTGGCATGAACTTGGGGCATGCTTGCAACGAGGTAGAGCGTTATCCAGTTGACTGCCTGGGGAAAGTTTAACGTTTTTAATCTTTTTCTACATAAAGTTGGGGAATTACCTAAAAAATGATCATGTTTGCTGTACGTAAGTGAATCTTGGTTGAATTATGTGGAACCTGGCAAATTCAAAGTCTCAAGCAACAATAATATTTTATTTTTTAAAAAGGTTTAAAATTTGGTTCTTGCCTTAATGTATTGCTAAATTAATTGCCTTACTGTTACTGGACAAACTGGATCGAACTTTAAAATATATTTCGAACACGATTTTTTGAATGGCATGAGATTTGAAACCAAAACAACACTGCATTTTTGAATAAGCTAATTCCAAGTTTACTTACGAAAGAGCCACGAATGGCAAAAAAATGCTGGAAGTGTTGAGTCTGAAAACCCTTGAAGATGTGCGAAAATGGAGTCCCTGCAATTGCCTTGGGACCTTAAGACATAAATGTAAATAAGATTAAAGAAAGTTATTTATACATACGTGCATTCGTGTTTATGCGTATACTGTAGAGTTAAATGGTTCAACGAACTTATATTTTCTTTGGTAGTTATGGTTTTAATTTGATTCCCCAGATTTTGGTTTGCAAAAAATTGGGAGCATTCTCAGTATTTTTATTATTTATATTTGGCTCAAAATTTGCTTGGATTTCAAGATTCTTGGAAAGGTCCCCACCCTTTTCAATGATGTATTTACCCGTTTTTAGTTTGCTTTGCTTTTGCATTACTTGTAATTAGTTTTGTAACTCCAAATGAATAAGGTTTGCCTGGTTTCGCACTTATTCTTAAAGATTCACTTTTGGCCCTACTTTTATGAAAACACTTTTCCAATGACAGCACAAATTGCCTAATGAATACTTATGTACGCAACTTTTAATAGAAAAAGACAATCTGTATAGTCGACTTGCCCAAGGCTAGCAAGCCCAGAGTTCCCTCGTCAAGTCCAGCAGACACCTGGTAGTGCATGGCAGCGTGCTTATCTGGGAGCGGACTCAAAACCTGGGGTTCATCTGATGGCTCGTTTTGGAAACCGCCGGCACATAGAGTCGCCTTTTCTCACTTGTGGAAAAAGTGGCATGATGCTATTTATTGCCCGGTTTCCGTAACTGCCTGCCCCAGGGAATGCAGCGCTCATTGTTGAGAATGGTTACTGTGATGGTTTCTTATATTTTGTTTTAGTGCGATGCAAGGATGGTGTGCGGTCTATCTGTCAAAGGTGCGGAACCGGAGAAAGTGACCGTATGAATGCCAACCAGTGTGTACGTTGCGAATTAGCCAGTCCACATATTTGGAGGACGCGCCGTGGCACCTAAGTTGTCAATGAATGACCAAACACAGTTTGTTTCGTTAATTGAATAGGAGGGCAAATTGCCCCCGTTTTCTGAAGGTTTGATCTCGCTTCAGTCTGGTCTCTTGTAAGCCTCGTGCAAATTTATACATATGTGTCTTGTACAGTATTTATTTATCAAATGTTTGCCAAGGTTGCGTCTTCCAGAAACGTTGGCATTTAGAGACTGCTATTAGCGACACATGACTTTAGGATTCATGGGTATGCAATTCAGCATTTAAAGCACAGAATGAGTATCTAAAATTTTCAACAAAAGCTTATGGAGCAGCCCCTCTTCAAAATCTAATTGTAATGCTGTTTATGTAAATCTGTAAAGTTTGTCTATTTAAAGTTGTTCCACGTTTTCTAAAATTTTCAAAATATGTCAAAACTTCATAATTTCACCGAATAGTTCTTAAAATTTATCCTGATTCTGAATTTTCAAATAATATTCTTCAAATCTTTAATATTTCCATTTATTTTCCAAATTTTGTCATGTTATCAAGTTTTTGCCATTCATGTCAATCATTTATTTTTCTGAAATTTACCTAGTCCTGGATTATGAAGTTTTCCAATATTTTTCCTGCTATTGCCCAATCTTCACGTTTCTCTTAGACAATCCAGGTTTCATTGGTATGTGATCTCTGAATTGCATCCCTTAGAATCGCCTCTGGTTTTGCACTAGTATGGTTGATGGCTGCACTTGCGCGGTCCTTGCTGAACGAAGTTTGAGGCAAGATTTGCGGCTAGGTACTCTTATGTAGTATATGTGCGTACATTGAACTAAGTGAGAGCTGTTTAGGAAAGCTGTTGAAAGAAGGTATTTACAAGATAAGGTACTATTCTTTGTTAATCCCTTATAATTTTTGACTGAAGTTGGCACATTATTGGTCATTTTTATATTTAGCTATATATATATTATATTATATATATCTATATCTATTATTGTACATGTCGATGTTGTTTGAGTGGTGGCAAAGCCGAGCTGGAAATGGCCCCAATTTATCCGGACCCCTTCATTTTTCATTTGCTTTTCCTTTCCTTTACCCTCGTCTTTTTTATGTTGATGTTTTCAGTTTGGTAATTTTGTGTTTCAATCACCCGGTGCAATTGCTTTATTCAAAGATTTTATCCTTTTAATTTTCTCAAATAGTCAAAATGTATGCGCGCATGGAACCATGTAAATGTGTTAACCAGTGTTGAGCCGTTTGTCATCTAAAAATTGTCGGTACGATTATTTGATTTGGTGACACAATGCTTGGTTTTCCCTCAGCTTGGGTTTCACAGACTTTGGGTTATCCTATCGGTTTTTACTCATGATGTCTCTGAAGATGGCTCTTTATAGGGAAGGGAAGTTGCTACAACTTGCTGGTGCATCAAATGTGCGCAAATAGGTCATAACTGTATTGAAAATGGAACACAGTGGCATGCAGTTGCCCACTTGTTAATTGCATTTGCCCCAGATGTTCTTCTGACGTTTTCATTGGGAATGCATGCCTTTGATGTTTTAAACTTTTCTTTTGCTCTTGCTCGTGCCATTGCTTTGCACATCAACAATGGTACAAGCATTTGCAAATTTGCGCAAGTTCTTCATCAAAGCTATGTAGTATATGTTTTTTATTGTGTTTCTGGAAAAACGTGTTTTTATTATGTGGCGCTTTGTACACTGAAATAGGCAACATTAAAGTTCAATGTCTTTATGCAAAGTATGGCTAGAAGTTTGCCAGAGCATCGAGCTTCTCAGTCCTGGAGATCCGATTTTGAAAATTTCTTGTTGACAGAAAGATCTGCCGTTAGCTAAAACATGATTACAGCTTGCCACAGCAACCGGTGTTAACTTGGCGAATACACATTTACCTCGCTATGCGGCCTTTCACTATAAACGACCATGGCATTTTTCCGATTTATGGCCCACAATGCTGTTTGCAAATGCGGCCCAAAAAAACTGTTATATATGGCAAAAAACTTATTAAACATTGATTCGTTATACGGCTTTTCGCTTTATGGCCGACTTTTTTTTTTGGAATGATATAGGCCGTAAAGCGAGGTATGGGTGTATTAGGGGATCACAACCAGGTTTCAACCCTATGTATTTCAATGGGGGAAATTTTTAAAACACAATCACAGCCAAACAAAAATGGATTAAATAAAAATAAAAATTGTTAAAAATAGCTTGATAAATCAGCAATGGTATTACTTATGTCGTTTTTCACTTTGAAATGGTAATTTTTTTGAAATTAATAAACAAGTTTGAAAAATGTCCGTTAATTTTCATTCTCATGCTGGCAGAATGTGCAAATTAACGGAAATTTTTCAAACTTGTTTATTAATTTTAAAAAAATTTACCATTTCAAAGTGAAAAACGACTAAGTAATAATACCATTGCTGATTTATCAGGCTATTTTTAACAATTTTTATTTTTATTTAATCTCTTTTTGTTTGGCTGTGTTTGTGTTTTAAAATTCCACCCAATGAAAGTGATAAGGTTGTATTTCCCCTTAAGAAAACTTGAGACTGTGCTGTAGAAGAGACAGCTGTTAAAAGTTCAGATTTATCTAATGCTCAAGTACAAGTTTTATATTTCTTGGGCCCAGATATGCTTAAAATTGTGTCAATTTCAATATCTGTAAATGTTGCCGATCTCAAGTGCTGCTTGCTTCTGATAAGGAATTTATACATTGAAACTCATAGTACCAAAGTTTAAAAAAGCCACATATTAAAACATTTTTGTCCAAGGCAAAAGCTGAGCAGTTGAATTAACACATTTTTACAGGTAGCTAGTTAAAAGACTGAAATATCGCATCGATCAATAGTGACTATTGACTGTCACCATTGATCGACAAGATCGATAGTCCTGTCTCCCTAGTGTTAAATTGTTTTTGTAATAGTATGCCTAGGCAATCTGAAAACCACTTGCAGGCCATAACGCGAATAGTTATTTGAAATATCCGGTGATATTTATAATATGTTTATATACGATAATGAATGATTTCAAATTTTATTTTGCCCATGTTTTGCAAACACTAGTTACTTTTTATCTTGACAACAGAAACTTTCTGCTGCAACTATTAGACGTGCCATGGACGTTATATGGAAATCCAGTGCATTTCCAAGGCGTTTGCTTCATTTTTCGCTTCAATGTTTTAAGTGCATCCCTTAGAAACGGTGATGCCAGTATCTTAGATTGTGACCATTTTTGAATGAAAACTTATTTGTTACTTTTGACAAAAAAGTTGCTGATAATTGTTTTTCGAAATCTGATCACACTTATAAGTATTATGCATCCATGCTAAAATGTTAAGTAAGGTTGCATAAAAGGTAATAAGATTTGATCATTACTTTTGTTGTCTAACAAAAAGTGTCTAGTGTTCGCCATTTTTTTATAGCCTATCGTAAGCATTCTGACGACATGGTTGGTTCTGTGCGCGCGTCGGTCTATAATTGTGATGATTTTAATGTTATTGTAGTTTTGCAAATTGCCAGCAGAAAGCGAACCCTTTGCAGTTCTTCAGGACTGCGCTTATTATGCAGCCTATAGAGAGCGCGATTGTTTGCAAAGTTGTTGGAGAGCGGCTCTGCTTGAAGTTTGGCAGCTAGTCCGTTACGTTTGAGTGATCCAATGGCATCGGTGCGGTGCTGCTCTTCAGCAATTCCTATCAAGGTTTGCTTACGATTAGTTGTGCCAAGTGTTTGCTGGAGATCTTGGAAACATCCGTTTTAGGACGTACGTTTCTGTCTCGTAAGCGTGTGCTGAAAGGTGTACTTTGAAGGTGACCTTTTTAACGTTAATTTTTTTTTAAATATTTTCCATTGCTCTGTGAGGATGTTGGCAAAATGCTAATTGATTGATTCTGACCTGTGAGCTGGGAATCTTACAATTATGCAATTATACATTTGGTACTATCTTGACTTGATTTTTTGTATCAGGAATTTCTTGTCCATTTGTTATTATTTTGAAATATCACCCTCTGAGCTAAAACCTATTTCTTGAGAACAGTGTTTCCCAATTAAATTTAGTCTTGGAAACCTTTTATAGGATGTTGTTCGACATTGCGGAACCCCTAAGATATTTTATGCAGTGTAATGTCGTCCCTCAAATAGTTTTGTCATATAGCATACAAGTACACAATGTAATTTTTTACTCTTTCACGGAACCCTTCAATTAAACATCATTTGGAAAACGCTGATTTAGAAGTTAGTCAAATATTTATTAACAGTGCTAAATTTAAAATACATTGCTGAATTAAATTGTAAAATGTATTCCATTTGATTTTATTCATTTTTAACATCACTTTCTACTGTTAATCTCGTATTACAATTCCATTATTATCCATATTTTTCCAATCTGGTTGCAGGCGTTTTGTCGAGTTGGGAGGTCATATTGTATTATGACATCGTCAACATTGTGAGTTGCAAAGAATTGATTGGCCTGCTGTAGTCCAGGTGATTTGACTTTACGATACTGTAACTAGAATCTCGATAAAATGCGATGCAATTGGAGATTCTTGTAACTATTTTTTTCGCCAAAACCTTTCCTATTTTGGTCTTGCGTTGTCATACATTCTTTGCCTTCCAATTTAGATATGGATAGCATAAATAGTCTATACTTGAATTGATACCATAATCAATACAATATTCAAACTTGTTCATGACCCCAAATCTAGCCGCAGCACATGCTTGCAAGACACGTCTCGACAAGTACCCATTTAAGAAAATGGGACACTGGTTCTTCCAGCTCCATTTCGATTTCTCGTGCCAGCGAGACTTTTGGCACAGCCTTGCAGAACCTTTGCATAACACTTGAGTGCCCCTGCTTATTGCACCCTTTTCCCCATTGCCGAGCAGAACGAGTCTACCGCAATTAATCTACTTAAGGAAAGTGGCATCTATTTGTAAGTTTTAGCCAGTTTTTGATACCCGGAACAAACACCGTACGAAACTAGGAGCATAATATTTGAACTTTATTGTTAAGCTTGCAGTGGCGTTGTTTGTCTCAGTTGCTCTGCGTTCTCCGTTTAGCCGGCCACTCAAGTGGAATGGAAAAAGATGTACGTTGGATTATCATCTATCTTAGTACATGGTAATTTTCTGGCAGGTGTTTCTCTCTTTTATTTTGTAAAATTTCATTTTGACTTTGCAATAAATAAAAAGGCGGTATTAATAGACTTTTACGATAAGTTTGTAATTCTTAACATTTTTGCCAACTTCCCATCAGCTGCCTGATGCTGATCTTGCAAGAAAACACTGACACATGTTGGGTTCATTCCAATAGATACTACTACCACCGGCTGGGGACTCCCTCAACATGGTCTGTGGAAATCTCTCCAAACAGCGAATTACATTCCCCACACGGGGATGAGCATTCCTGATGATCCTCTCGTCAGATACCAGACCAGAGTCTTGCTCTTCTTCAACAATGTCTGCTTAACTCAATGGACAATCAAGTCAGTTTTCTCCTTCAGCCATACTGTTGGTTACCCTTGAATCACGATGAAGAAATCACAATGCAATTGTTGAATAGGACAGTTTCTCCAAATCTTCTGTCTTCAGTTTGTGAGATTATTACCCTCAAGAAGGGACTCCTTATTATGGTGATAATCCGTCTTACTAAGTTGTGAAAAAGATACGCCAGCGTTTCCCTTCACAAAAATTTGCACTCTTTTATGCCCTCGGGTTGTATGTATTTTTGAACTTCTTCCTTAGGTGGTAGTAAGATGTTAGTCTTTTGGCATTGAAAGGCCCCTCATTGGGCGCTAATTGTAGGATGACTTTCTCATGAAGGGAGTAAATCCCAAACCACTAAGTAGGAAATAGATCTGCAGGATATACAGTGCTGGAAAATTATTAGAAAATAATGTTTTGCAACATTTTTCGTATTTGAGGGCAAATAAAAAAAGTACGAAATAACTTACAAGCTTGGAATTTTTATGACACCTTTATCAACATGTAATTCAGAATATATATTTACAAAAAAGTATGTTTCAACAATGTAAAGAAAAGTAACAGGAATTCGATTACAATTTCAGTTGTTCTATTGAAAAAGGTTGCCTTTAATATTTTGTTGGTGCACCTTTGGCGGAAACAACTGCCTTACACTTCGTGGGCTTCGTGTTCTTTCAAAGTGGTGAAGTTTCAATTTGTATTTTCCCAGTGATTGCTAATTATTACCTTTGTATTTTATACAAACTTTTTATGTTTCTAATCATAGTTGACTATTATTGCAAAGCAAGAAGGCAGATTATTAAATCCATACAAAACAGAAACTGGTGATTAAATCTTGCTGATGCATTTTGGGCATAAAGCTCCTCAAGACATGATTCATCTAAAATTGTTTCAAAAGCGATTGGTCACATGGACTCTTCGAGGTGCTAATTATAGTTGATGTTATTGTTTATAACAAGCAGATTAAATAAGCTGTCATATTCTGTGGGTTAGTATTTTTTATAATAATGTAAATGTATTAAAATTCATGTATTTTTTCCTTTATTTAACAGCAGTTGTTTTGTCTTTTTACAGAGCATTTACCATTCAGGCTGCATGGTATGGTACATTTAGGAACAACGTCAGTTAATCTGAGTTTTACAATGACATCATGCACTTTGGTATTATCCATATGCTCAGCAGGCCTTTTTTGGGTCTTCTTTTTCTAGTCATCTCTGTTGTGTCATTTTCAGATATTTTCATAAAACTTCATAAGGCAGATAATCAAGAAAATGTTAAACACAGACAAGCTTGATAAATTTTCTTTTTAAAAATACCTGTAATCAGTATTTTGAAACGTGCTTGGTGTTACTTAAGTTTAATTTACTTGAAAAGATATATTTGCGTTTTTCCTTTGATTCTTAAAACCATAGGCAAAGTTTAGTTTAATTGTTTTTATTATTTTGCATATTATTTAAGGAAAATATTGAAGGTTTGAAGGAATGAGGTCAAGTTTGTGAAAGTATATCTTAATGCAGAATATTTGTCAAAATAAAGTGGTTTGTGGAATTCAGGGCCAAAGGTGTTGGCACCCGAATTCCTAGGTCAAGGGTTTGTAGCCTTCTTGGCATTCTCGGGCTGACCAGCATTCCTTGCGAGGTTTGCTGGGAAGCTCGAGAGTGATGAGAAGGCAGTTCGGGTTGACCGGTGGTCCGGATTGGACACTGGTGTTTTGGTGCGCACCCACCCGTGCTTTTAAGTTTGTTTTCGGGGCAAGCGAGTTGCTGCCTGCGTGATTTCAGTTTGTACCTTTGTTTTACTTCATGCAATAAACAAGTCTCGGTTTATGTTAACTCGCGTGTTCAGCGTCTTCCTTGGACTTTACAAGCTACGGCCCTCACATGGTGGAGGTGCAGGGTCTTACGTCGACTTCTAACGTGGCGTGCCCCGTACTGTGAATGGAACTGCGCTCTAAAAGAGTGATTGCATCGAATTCGTGAGTGAAAAATAATATGGATCCCTCATCGGATTCCCATTGTAGGGATGACAATCCGAACCTGGACGAAGCAAATTCTGATCAATGACAGGTGGTGTTGCTAGCCTGGGGTGGTTCAATGTCCGAATTAATGTCCGAATGTGGCGGATTTACCGAATTTGGCCATGGAAATGGAGCCAAAGGTGATACCACGAGATCAGCAACCATTGTATGTGACTTTTAAGGAAAATGGTCTGTTTTATAATGGCGAAGGAGATATAACGGATTTCCTCACCTCATTTTTGGTAACGGTGCAATCGGAGGGATTGTCGATGTCTGCTTATCCGCGACGTTTGAGAAACCATCTCACCGGAGATGCAGCAAGATGGTTTACAACGAACGGTGATCGGTTGTCTAAAGATGGAATGGCCCCAATTGAGGGATTACTTACAGCAGTTTTTTGGGTTGGAATCATACAACCCGGGACTGGGGACAGTATGTATCCAGGCGCCAGGGATAAAATGAGCCGGATCGAAAATGCCTCATCGATATGACAAGTATGGCCCGTACGTTAAACCCACAAACAGCAGTAAGATATACAATACAACTCATTGTTTATAGACTCCAACCACTCTTTCATGTTGGTTTGGGAGGCAGACAGTTTAATACAATTGAGGAGTTATGGAAAGCATTGACGTCTTTGGAAGAATCGTTTAAGTGCAGTAGACCACATTCAACTGGGGCGTCTGTGGCAATTACGAAGGTGAAGAATACTGTGAACTCCGCTATCCCTGCAATAGTGGAAGTTGGTGCTAGGCCTATTGCCACTGTGAAGAATTATAATTGCTTTGGATGTGGAGAACCGGGCCATATTAAGTGGTTCTGCCCTAAGCGACTGGGAAGAAATACTGGCGGTACTGAAAAGTGGTCCTTGTTTGTGGTGGCCGAAGCCATCAGATGTGAAGGAATGTGAGGAGTATGTACAAATGGAGGTTGCTTCGCCAGTTGCCCGGGTGAATATTGGGTCACGAGTGGTGTTTATGGTTGTTGACGGAGGAGCAGTGGTGTCAGTGCTATCAGAGGCTTTGTTGAAGATGCTGGGACTATCGGTAAATGTACGCCTTCAGGGTAGACCATTGCATGATGTCTCGGGCCGCGTAGTAGATAGTGCGGGAGAATGTGACATTGAATTAAACATTTTCGGACGAACTGTGGTTCATCGTTTTCGGATCCTACGTCGGCCAGATGCAGTGGCACTGTTGGGCTGGGATTTTTCTCGTCGGACGGGGCTGATTCCGCTTCTGCTCACGGAGATGTTTTGCTTCCAGGATAAGATGGAGGAAAAATTTCAGTTTGAAAAGCAACGGAATGCGCCCGTTGGTGAGGAGGAGGAGTTAGTAAAAGGTGACACCCAGGATGCACAGATTGATAAACAGTTGGTGACAGAAGAAGAAAGTGAATTGGATCAAAGAGCGGATGTTGTGTTGTCAGCGGAATCAGCAGAGGACAGAGCAATATATATTTTTATAACCCTTCTGATCCGCCTCAGTTATTATTGGTAGTTCCAGAACATTTGCGCCAGGGGGTGATTAGGGAGTGTCATGATAACCCTTTGGTGGGGCATTTTGGAATATCCAAGACATTGTCCTTCATGTCACGAGCCTATTATTGGCCTCAGATGAAGGCTGCAGTAGCAAAGTTTGTGGTCTCATGTGAATCCTGCCAAAAGAATAAAATTCTTAGGGTGCTCCCTCAGGGACTGTTGGAACCCATAGCAGTGGAGGGGCCAGCAGAAAAATGGGAATTTGATTTTGCGGGACCATTCCCAGGTAACACAAAAATGTTGGGCCAATGTTGGGGCAATGTTGTTAAGCCAAACAAATTATATTGGCCCAGTGTTGGTAAACCAACGATGGGCCTACATAGGATTGCTCTATTGTCTAATGTTGGCCCAACATAAAGGACCAATGTTGGGCCAACATTGAGCCAATGCTGACCCGACATAAAGGGCCAATGTTGGGCCAACATTGAGCCAATGCTGACCCGACATAAAGGGCCAACTTTGGGCCAACATTGAGCCAATGCTGACATACCAACCAAATTATGTTGGCCCAACATTGGCCCTATATGTTGTGCTAACATTGGGCCAA
>JAQGBW010005371.1:0-12113 GCA_034698625.1 Julus scanicus
AAAAACGTGAATAATTCTTACGATTAGCTGAAAACAGTTTTTCAGAGTGTAAACCTTTAGCCATTATATTAAAATAACTATTATTCGTAAGTTGAGTTAAATCTTTGACGAAATACACAATTTAAGGTTCATCACAAGGCAAAGTGAGCTTTTAAAAATGGCGGGATTACAAACACATCCCGTTTTGTTTTCAAATTTCGCATCTGCTCTATTTTAAATAATGCTCTCACCAGTAGTACATCCATTCCATTTATCACATTAGACTAATTCCCACAGAAATGATATAACATTTCCCAAAATTTGTATATATAAATAAATTTTGAATAAACTTAGTTCAATCTATAGCGCTTCAAATAAGCGTCGTTCTTTTTGATCCCTTGAAAGCACCACATTCAAAAGCAAATAATAACTTCGGCGCTTTGTACAGAAACTTTTGTATGATTTTTTTCAATATTGTCACCTTAAACTATGGCGCTTCAATTTAAAAGATTTTCTGAACATTACTAGAGATGTTCATTTTCAAAAAGTTTTTAATGTTTACTATCTTAAGGCTTTAGGGTCATTAGATATTAACCAATGTGTTAATTAGATTAAATAACTGTTCAAATTCCCCCTTAACAAAAATGTAGACCGATATTTTCGTTTAACCAGTCTAAGTAATGATTTACTCGCACGTACACTCCAGGAAATCCTGGAAGGCCACATCCGACGCCAAAACTAACGATTCCAATAATGTGCCATCGTCCATCAGAATACCACGTCAATGGACCGCCCGAATCCCCCTTAAAAATGAAGTCATTTGCAAAAATAAATATGCAATTGGGATTGAACACATATTTAGTTTTAATATTGACTTTTATAAGTTTTAATTTAACATAGATTCTTACCTCACACGCATCCTTTCCTGCTGATCCTGCACATATCATCTGTTCTCCAGATACTGTCTGGGATCCATAGGCCAGCTCACACTGGGAATAACTGAGCACAGGAATAACCACTTGATGCAAAGAGTGATGAATCCCATTTGCTTGACAACATATTAGAATGATTAACATTAAAAACAATAATGGACTAGTTCTCCCTATTTCACATTCCCATTTTCAAATTCTGCGCAGAATAGAATAAATTATTCCACATAAATTTTGCACTCAGCTGGTTCAAACTTTTGCTTACCTTGACTATGCCATCCAACAGCAATGGCAGTCTCATTTTCAAAGGATAAACCAATGGGAGGCACACAGATTGGAAGAACTGCTCTCTGGTTGCCATCATATTTTGTTATTCTGATCGTTGCCAAGTCACTAAATTGGTTTTTATAGCCAGGATAAATGAGAATTTCTAGAACATGAATCAAGCGACTTGTGTCGATTTGAAATGGCTCACTCAAGTCATCGCTGAGGGCAACACGCAGATGTTCTGGATTTCTCCTAATAATATTGTAATTATGTAATTTACTAAAACAGAAATACCAAAATAAAAATCCTCCAAAAAATGCCAAAAACGCCTAACCCGTAAACGCAGTGTCCAGCAGTCAGAACAACATGAAGTCGAATTAATGTCCCGCTACAAATATGATTCCCTTTTGTGTCCGTTATCAACACCTATGCATGAAAATGGTCACTATATACATATTTTCTATCGTGAGAGAATTTCATAAAGAAAGCTCACCATCCATGGGTTTTCCCAATTGCTGGTTCGACTTCCACCAATAATCCGAGGAGCCCGCTGGGTTATGTTACCACATTCTGAAAACCAATTGGGGAATTACTTTAGAACTTGATAATTTGGTAATTTCACCCACTTTCACCATATCACGCCCGAAACTTGTGACATTTCCTTATTGGACACTACTCAGACTTACCACAAATTGTTGGGCTCTTTCTACTTGAAATATCAAACTCTGTAAAACAATACAATTTTTTTAGCCACAAAAATAGCTTTTTGCGGACTGCCTTTTGACAATTATTAACTAACAAATGCATTTTTTCAAGTTCTGTGTTGAATAAAATGCAAACTTTTTTCTCTTATATTAATGTTCAAAATTGTTCAATGTTGTGAACTATATCTTATCTAAAGGCAAGTGTCAACTTTTAACTGGTTTACAGGTGTATTTTCTGAGAAATTTACCATTTGAGGGTATTGTTGAAAATCGACATCGGAATCCAATTCCAACATTTTGCTTGTCGCTTCTGAAAAGAACGATCATTTTATTCTGCTGTGAAATGATGACCCCAGGTCCATCTCTACCGCAAAATCTGAAAACACAATGAATTAGAAATGATGACAACTTTTCAGCAGGAATCGTTCTTCACAATAAGACTATAAGTATCTTGAACTTGCCTTAAGGCATCTTTCATTTTAACATCTCCAGATTTACTAATTGCTAAAAAATCTCGAGCACAACTCATTTTGCCATCTGCTAAATAAAAAAGGCCAGTGCAGTCCAATCTGATGCGTCTTTCAGGAAGTGCCTAAACAATCATACATATGGTTGAAATTAACTTTTTGAAACTTTTTAAAAATGTATTGATCAAGAATTTTACCTGAATAATCCATCCACAGACTAATTCGTCAGAATAAGCAAAAGGATAATTAGGTGTTTGTAACACTCCATTCGCTGTTGTCGATGACCAACTTTTGCCACAAGTTGATGGAATGAATTCAACAGTAGCCTTAAATCCCGAATACTGCCCCATACCGTCAGAAACAAACCGTACATCAACCCAAGAGCTCGTAATCGAGAGTTCGTCCACAGAAGGACCATATGCACAAAATCTGGAATTTCAGTAAATCAAGCAATTTACAATGTTTTTCAGTAAATATAGTTTCAAATATATCTACGACAAAGGTACCTGCTGCTTCCAGTCCAATCCGTAATTTCCACATAATCTTTATTACACGTAAAAGTATTTTTTCCAACTTGCAGGAAAAAATCGGAAAAGATAATCTTGATTTGTCCAACAAAAGGAGCCTGAAGATGAGTACAAGTAAAGAAACACAACTACAACTAAGGACCATATGTTTCTGCATTTGCTCAATGTTAATTTGATTTTTACCAATTACTGTATTTACTTGAAATTTCCAAACGCAGTAAGCGTTCGAAGGATACAATTGTGGGAAATTGGGACTGCGAAGAACCACAGTTAAATCTGGTTGAAGATTGAAAACCTCGTGGCCACATCCTAAATTTTGTTGTTGAAAATCATTGTTGAGCAAAAAATTATCAATGTCAAACTTCTCGTTTTTTAACAGAATTTTGATAAAAATCTAAACTGCTTTAATTTAAACGAATATATTTCAGAAGTTTGCATAGCATTCAATTTCCCAGAAATACCCATATCACAATCGGTTATTCGTTCAAAGATTACCATTGAATCTACTCTTTTATAGTAAAATCAAAGCAGTCAAAGTCTGTTTACAATAGAAAAAATATTATCTATAACAAAATAAATACCTTTACTATGAGATACAGACGAAATATTTGTTCGCCAACTCAACATGGAATCTTGTGAAAGTATCCGACCTTTGGCATTTGAAAAATAACCGAATCTTTGAGTTTGTCCAGTTACTGGCTATGCACATAAATTATTTTTTTTTTGAAAATTATAAAAATGAAGTAAACCTCAAAAAAGTTTATAAAGCGAAATTTACCTTGATGTCATTAATCCATGCTATTAGAAGACAAACACAAAAATATGGTTCAAAAACTCTAATATTTCTGCATTTAAGAATCCTCATATTCAATCGAAAAAGTACACCACAACAGGTTGTCCAAATGTTTGCAAACTAGCTGTTTCAATACCAAGGATGAGGCCAACTACCCTGCATCCTGACTTTGAAACACATAATTGGCAGTATGGGAAATCGATTTTAGAGGACGGATTCCACATTTATACATAATGGAAATTTGTTAACATTGAAAACGTTTTTACTACAATAGTAAATACTATTTAGATTTTAAAATATTTTCTGAACGTTTGATTAATAAAGATAACATAACGTAGGGATGTTAATTTAATAGACGCTATTGAAAAATAAAAGCTTTTTGAATACTGCTTACATTTTCATAAATTTATTCTTAAATAATAATTTAATTTTAATTTATTTCAAAATAAAACTCTTGCTTTATTAGTGGTAAGCTGACATATCAACCAAAAATATCCATATCAGCTATACTTTAAAGGTTACATAGAAATAAACGGAAATGTTCTCCACGTGGCTGCCCACTGTACAGCTTGAAAACCCTTATAATAACAGGATTTGTATTGAATGTATAATGGATATCCTATATTGTATTTCAATGAATGTAAAATATAATTAGGATGGTATTTCTGGTTTTCCTGGAAAAAGTGAATGAACTTGACAATTTGAAAAATATTCCATTTTTCTAGTATTTGGATATAGGCATAAAATGCAACACGTTCAACTTTCATTACATCGAGGAAACATTTCAATTTTCCTATAAAATAAACAGACATGTTTAAATGTGGAACTGATAAAACTTATCTTGACTGAACTCTGCTAGTATCGATATTTACTATGGTGTTACAACCACTGTATAAGTAGCAAGATGCGTTTTTCTGCTACAATTAAATTTACAAAATTGCTTGAAATAAGAAAAAAATGTTCGCCATTCAAAATATTACTTTTTCTATGCTTATTCATTCAAATACAAATATTTTTGGCCCAAAATATCATTGGAATAATGCCAAATGGCACTGTTAGGATGGTAGAGACGATTATACGAACATCAGGATAAAAGTGATGGTTTGGACCTAAATAAAACCCACAGAGAAGCTGAATTTTTATCACAAAGAATTTAAGTTTTGTTTGATTACTGTGGTTATATTGACTCGCATTTAACTATCCAAAATGCCATTCATTGTTGTGTTTTATCAGTTGCATTCATAAAATTTTTTCCCCTAGGAAGATATAGTTCCATGTCACATATCAAAAATATAAAAGAATCTTGCCACAATATATGGCCTTTCGAAAATCACAGCCTTGATTAAACAGTTCCAAAAATGAAAATATCTCGTCATTAACAATTTGCTAATCATCCTGGAATGTGCTTATCTCGATGATAACAGTCAATTAGGCGTGGTAATCCTCGGTTCTTATCTTGTCGCCAGATTTTATAGTCGTGGTCATGATCGTTTCAACTAAAAACTATTTTTTACGTGTATTAGTTACTTCGATGGCGAAATTACAATATCCTCTTAAATGTATGGCCGGAATTAGAAGAAAATCCACTTTTTGGCTTCTTACTTGGTAAGCATAAAATTCCACAAAAAACTGTTCAAATATTCAAGCCTGTAAGGTGAAAGTTAACAGTGCCTACTATAAAATGCATTTATTTCAATTCAAAGTATCAATTTGCTTTATTTTGATACATTTTCAGCTAAACTTCGCTGTGATCAAGATTGATTCATCCTGAAGTCTCGTGTTTAGAGGCACAAGATCATTCCAGACATGTTTAAACAGTGCTTCAACTGCTGCTCCTGCTTCGGCAAGCCTAAACCAGAAGCCTCGAGCTCAAATGTCCAGGAGCTGAACAATCTGCTGCACCAGATTGGTGCAAACCAGGAACATAAGTTCGAAGACTTGGAGAAACTTGTACGACAAGGACTGGATGTAAACATCATCGATGCAGAGTCTGGTTCCACGCTGTTGCACACGGCAGCTACCAAGGGTCAGTTGCGGACAGTAAAGCTCTTGCTGACCAAGGGCGCTAACGTCGATGCCATGGACCGAGAAGGCAATACTGCACTCCACATTGCAGCAAAGCAAGGGCATGTACACACCGCCACGATGTTGCTTCAGCATGGTGCGAACGCAAACCCCAAAAATGTGTCCAACTGGTGTCCGATCCATCTTGCTGTCTTGGAGGGCAACGCAGAAGCCGTCAAACTGTTCATTGAAAGTGGAGTGCCCGTAGACAGTCCTGGTCAAGGATTATATACTCCTCTGTGCTTAGCAGCCCAAGAAAGGCATGTCTACATTGCCTTAATATTGCTAGCCAATGGTGCAAATCCCAACATTCCCACCGAAACAGGATCTACACCCGTCCATCTTGCAATCCTCAATGGACATCTAGAGATGGTAGCACGGCTAGTTGACAACGGCGCAAGTCTGGAAGTCTTGGGCAACGACTCCCTCGATGCCCTGGGTCTTGCCATTAAGTCTGGGAAGGCAGACGTTGTTGAAGTGCTGTTAGACAAAGGTGCCAAAATGAACTGTGCATATCCTGATGGAAGCACGCCACTGCTCATTGCTGCCACCAGTGGAAATCGCGACATCATAACGCTCTTATTAGGTAAAGGTGCTGACATAAGTGCCAGTGACAAGAATGGTGAAACTCCATTGCACAGTGCTTCGTTTGCTGGTTATGCAAATGTTGTCGAGCTTCTGATGGACTGCGGCGCTGATGAAGCAATTAAAGACAACAAACAGTGGACACCAATTCATTCGGCAGTGTTTGGTGGGCATGAGAACATTGTCCAAATTTTTGTTCAGAAGGGGGCCAATGTGGACGTTGGCGGTCAGAACAGCTGCACACCACTGTACTTGGCGGCACAAGAGGGTAATTCCAGCATTGTCCAAATTCTGTTAGACAACGGTGCTGACAGCGAAGCTTGCGATATTCATGGAAACACGCCTCTACATGTTGCGGCCAGACGTGGTCATCTGGACATTACACGGATACTTCTGGATTTGGGTGCCAGAGTGGATGTGCCCAACTCTAGCAAAAGCACGCCACTACATTTGGCTTCACAAGCCGGAATGACAGACGTTGTAAAGATTCTACTGGAAAATAAAGCAAATGTGACAGCAGTTGACGAAATCGGCAGAACACCTTTGCACACCGCCGCCATTTATGGACATTTGGACGTGGTTGCGGCTTTGATATCAGCTGCAGCACCCATAAATGCCGTGAATGCAGATAACGTAACTCCTCTGTATGCCGCAGCAATAGAAGGTCATTTAGAAATTGTTTTAAAATTATTAGAAAAAGGAGCAGATCCCAACATAATAACCACTTATGGTACCATTGCGCTGTATGTGGCTGCAGAACAGGGGCACATAGAAGTTGTCAACGCCTTGATTTCTGGTGGAAGTGATGTCAATATTGCAAGCCAAGATGGCTACACACAGCTGCACATTGCAGTGTTAAAACGTCAAATGAAAATCGTGGACATTCTGCTTTCAAAAGGTGCTAACATCGATGCTGTCACCAGCAGTGGCAACACAGCGCTTCATATAGCTGCAAAAGAAGGCACTGCCAACTTAGTTGAGTATCTTTTGCAGAAAGGTGGAAACGCTGAGCTTGCCGACAATGACAACTGGACTCCGATCCACATTGCTGCCTTCAACGGTCATCTAGACGTGGTGGTCAAACTGCTTGCTAATGGCAGTAGGGCAGATGCACCGGGCGGAGATGGCTGTACGGCGTTACAGTTGGCCATCCAGAACAAGCACACAGACATCATCCAGTATCTTTTAGAAAAAGGTGCAACAGTTAATGTGCCAACTGATGTCAACAGCACTCCGCTCCTCGATGCAGTCTTCAAAGGTGAATTTCCAGTGGTCCGAGAGTTGTTGGAGCGAGGTGCCGATCCCGAAATAGGAGGCCAGAGGGGTCATAGGCCACTGCATGTGGCCACGCTTCAAGGCCATGTGGACATTGTTCGACTTCTGCTGGGCAAGGGTGCAAATGTTAACACCGTGAACAACAAGAAAAGAACCTCACTCCACAGTGCCATCGTAAATGAGCACCTAGCCATTATTGGGCTGCTTCTGGAGAGTGGTGCTAGTCTTGAGCTCTTGGACGAGAACGAAATGTCCCCACTTCACCTGGCAGCAGGCATGGGAAGCGCAGATATTGTTCATATCTTGCTTGAGCATGGGGCCAGCATTGACTTCCCTAATTTGGAATGCATGACGCCTCTACACATAGCTGTGGTTGAAGGCCAGGTTGAAGTAGTCAACATGCTCTTGGACAGAGGTGCCAACATCCAAGCAGCGAGTAAAAATGGGAAGACTGCACTGCATTTGGCTGCCGAGAGTGGCCAAGCTCAAATGGTCCAAATATTGGTGGACCACGGTGCTATTCTTGATGCCAGGGATGCAAAACATATGGCACCAATTCACAAAGCAATTATGGCGGGCAAACTAAATGTAGTAAAACATTTGCTGAGCCTTGGTGTTGATGTCAATAGCGTTGGTCAAAACGATTTCACACCACTGTATCTTGCAGTCTATGGTGGACATCAAGACATCGCCCGTGTTCTGACACTCAATGGTGCAAATGTCAACGCAGTGAACGGTCTTGATTGTACAGCTTTGCACCTTGCAGTACTTAACGAGGATTACGACATCATACGGCTTCTGTTGTCCAGTGGAGCAGATGTCAATGTGGTGGATGGTGATGGTGACACCGCCTTGCACATTGCAGCGCGAGAAGGACAAGAACACACGGTGGAGATGCTTTTGGAAAATGGGGCAAACACAAAGTTGATCAATAAAATGAAGTACTTACCCATACAGTTGGCGTCACATAATAAACACGCTGATGTTGTTCAACTTTTGTTAGAAAATCAAGCTGATAACGAATCTCTAGATGCCACTGATTCCTCTGACACACTCTCATTTCATTCTGCAGCCAGCACTGGATCCAAGTCTTCCATAGAAGATATCAATATAACTTCACCACTGAAAAATTCCAAATCATCAACATCGTCATCCTCATCATTACAAGAGAAACAAGATTTCAATGCTTCATCAAATAAAAACAATAATGAAATGAATGGCATTAGTTTGCCGAGACCCACAATCCTGGAAGAGCAGGAGTCAATATTAAAAATGAATAATTCCCAGGAATCAACTAAAAAAGCTGAGTCTAAAACCTCATCAGAGAAAGAGAATTTCATTGCTTCTCCAAAGCAAAACAATAAAATAGATGGGGTTACCTTGCCGACATCCCAAATTATGGAAGAGAAGATGAAAATGGTACCTCAAATCTTGATTAACAATGTTCCTGATGACATGTTTACTTTAAAACCTATTCCTCCTCTTCACGAAGCAGCAGAGAAAAATGATGCCGAAGCAGTTATGTACCTCCTGCATGTAGGGGTTGACGTCAATGCAGTTGATGATACAAAAAGCACAGCACTCCACTATGCAGCACAAAAAAACCACACTAACATAATCCAAATCTTGTTGGATGCACAGGCAGATATCCATGCAGAAAATGAAAGCGGGAATACTGCCCTTCACGCTGCAGCCGATAACGGGCACACAAGCGCAATTGAAATTCTGATAGAAAACGGTGCAACAGTGGACATAAAAAACAGTGATAACGTGGTTCCATTGCAGTTGGCCGTAGCCAAAGGGCATTTGGAAGCGACTAAATCGTTGATTGGTCACAATGCGAGTGTCTTCACGCGGGACAGTCGAGGCAGCATACTCCATGCGGCAGTAGCAGGCGGTAACGTTGAAATAGTTCAAATGATAATGGATGAAATTAATGCCAAGGAAGCATTACCAGAGAGTTATATCGATGCCGACGACGAAAGTTACGAAACACCTCTGATGTGGGCTGTTCAATTAGAGAACCAGGATGTGGTCCAGATCCTTCTGAACAATGGGGCCAACGTGAATCGAAAAAACATCGAAGGTATGACGCCTCTTCATTGGGCAGCTGAAAACGGATGCTACGAGATTGTTAGATTACTATACACATGGGCTGCTGATAAGTATGCACGGAACTGTGAGAACAAGTTTCCGCTTGATCTTGCTGTAGCAGCCAAAAATTTGGGAAACGAGAATGTTGAAAACTACCAAAAAATCATAAACATGTTGAACTAAAAAAAGATTTAAATTATTAGGTCTCAGATTACTTTAAATTATTTTCCAAACATGGTGAAGAAAATCGCAATAAACACAGTCATTGATGCGACATGAGATACTTTCCATAAAAACTGCTTCTTAATAATATCTTATCTGTGTTTCTTTCAAGCATATCCTCATCAGCACTTAAGTATCCAAACACTATTGTGTGTATTGGCAGGATGTTTTTAATACCAAACTAACTCAATTGTATATACAATCTTGAATTTTCAATGAATATGCACATGTGTTTTCTTCAGATGGAAAATATAGAACAAATACAAGAGCTGCAAATAAAACATGCTTATAAATCAAAATAAACATTTTCAGGTTGACAAGATTTAAAGCAGTTATTATGATGTGGAAATAAGATTTTGCTATATACTCGTATATTAAAAGCTTATTTAACATTTCCCTAAATTTTAAAAAATAAGAAAGGTGTGGCACAGAGGAAATGGAAAATGAGCAATTAAATATAGATTTTGCATGTTCTTATTAAACATAAATGTATTTTTTTTTTTTTTTGCAATTCTATTTTTTAAAATTATTTGCGTGAACATGGCATATTATTGCATCAAACATGTTAACCTTTTGCTGTAGTATTTTACAGCACTGAATATTCAGTAATACTCGTTGATTTGGAAAAAAAATCCATGAAGATTAACGTCTTAGTTGAACAATATTTACAAGTTCCAAAAATTACTTAAGCATACCTTAATAAAGGGATCTTTTAAGAATTTTCACTTATGTTTATGGCAAGTAGTTTGCGCGTTAAACTCGGGAGTCACTTGCATCAGCTTTGTATTTGGAGTCGAGCCATGCTTCAGATACTTTCGTTGAGAATGTCCCTAAACGGGCAATCAGTTCTTTAACCTGGTTTCCTGAAACTTTACTCAGGTGCAAGGGAGAAATTTTGTCAAAATGTGCATCGAGAAACTGATAAATGTCTTGGAAAGGATTGTCGTTTATAGAAGCACTTGCAGCAATAGCTGTAGCAGCATCAATTGGCATAGTTGTAGATTCACCTGAAATTAAAAAAAAATATATGTCAGAGTGCATTCCATAATTTGCAATACTGCAATTGCGAGTACTCAGGCAAATAGACAACTGCATAGGCTGCCAGAATACTCCCATTAAAAATGACAATGGCACGAGGTCTTACATTTTTCAGGTGTGCTTGTCCGCAAATCGGCTCTTGATAAAACATCGCCGGCACTGCTTTCACCTAAAGAATCATCTGCCATTTCTCTCTCTAAACTTTTCACAGGACTGCATTCCTTTGCCAGACTGGCATCAGTGCCAGGAATCTTTTCAGGAGTACCAGTTACAGAAATCTCAACAGTGTCATTCAAAGAAATGTCAGCAGTGCCAGAAGAAATCCCAGGGATATCAGTCAACACAATTCCAGAGGTAGATTCTGCTAATACAGTAGTTTTGGGTGGATCCTTAACTGGAGAAGTCGAATCAGAAATGGTTTGGGATGGTAAAAGCGAGTGACCTGTTAAAATTAGTTAACATGAGTAAATGAGCAATTAAACGGCCACATTCTGTCTGCTAAAATAATCTTTTGGCAAGAATCTGTACTTTCACTACTGAGCAAACTTTAACTAGCATATGCCAATTGTTTAACGTTATTAGCTGCATTAAAACCCCTTAGATACAGCAATGCACGCTTACATTTTTCAGATGCGCTCAACTGCAGATCAGATCTACGTAAAACGATGTCAGCATTGTTTTCGCACAAAGAATCATCTGCCATTTCATCCTCTAAACTTTTTAAAGGACTGTATTCCTTCACCAGACTGTCAACTATACTAATGTCCTTTTCAGGAGTACTAGTCACAGATGTTGCGGGTGACGCTTCTGCTGATTGTGATTCAGTCGTTTTGGGGACATCTTTGACCGAAGAAACGGAACTAGTGTTGCTTTTGCACGGTAAAGGCGAATGACCTTAAAATTCCAAAGTTTGTAAAGATCATTAAAATTATACGCCATCGCAATGGAAATCTAAGTTTCTACTTGTGCTAAATCTAAAATTTCTATAGGGCTAACACAAATCACAAAGATGAATCCATGCAAATCTTGCAGATACAGCAAAAATGATTTAATAAAAGCATAATAGAACAGATCCTAGAAGCATACTAACCTCCATTGTTTACTGTTTTCGTTTCTTCAAAAAATTTGAGCAATGTACGCCGCACGACTGTCAACTTTGGAGCCTTTAT
>JAQGBW010005372.1:0-12110 GCA_034698625.1 Julus scanicus
ATTGTAATTTGTTAGACTATACCTTACAAGTTACAAGCAAATCTTGTCAGTTTACAAGTGTTCTGTTCCACAAAGGTATTGCTATTTATTAGCAAATTGCTCGTAGCTTGTTGTGAATTTGTTATACAAGTAGGTAAATGATTACTTGTAAATAAAGTATTAGAAGGCATTTGGAATAGGAATAGAACATTTTTTAATTGAATAAAAATGTGGTCCAGTGACAGTGGAGATCACTATCTGTTTTTGACAAATTGCTTCTAAATTTATCAAAAATTATGCCCTTTCTAGCTTCAATAGCACAGAGAAGTAGCCTACCATTTTATTTTCTCGAGACGCCATTTTCTTTTCACCTTAGACTTGTACTTTTGTTACATCACTTGTACACATGTACTAATAATTTACAAGTTGCTGAGATTATTGGTGGAATGCAATAACTACAACTCCATGTACTTGTAACTTGTACACTAATACTTGTACATTTTTGTGGAATAGGGCCCATATAGGCCTGCAGGTCTTTATAGCAATTCATGTACCTTACGGGTACGCGCATACTTTTAAAATTCAGTTTATGATTCGCAATTTGTAAAGAACGTTTAATTAATCTTTTTTTTAGATAAAAAAGCTAATTTTTGCGTTTTTCAAACGATGATTTTTTTAACAAATGTTATATTTTCACAATTAAGCCCAGTTTTTGGATGATATAGTAGTTTTTCACTCTGATTACCTCCCCCCGCCTCCCCAAAATGGCATGCCATATACGGCCTTGATTAACGTGGTTATTGGGTTTCTTTTTTAATGTAATTAACTGAATTTTGTGATATTTCCTGCATGCATGATGTCAAAATTTCAAATCTTGGTAAAATTCGAAATTCCATAAGAATTTTCGGTACTACTCGGTTTATTCACCGCCACTGAAAGTATGGCGTGTCAAAAACAAAATAATCACTCATGTTGACGAATGACAATAAAAAAGTATGGCATGTCGGAAACCACATAATCACTCCTGTCATTTCCCAAAATGACATTCCCCCAAAATTCGAGTAGTACCGAATTTTCTATAAAAATTCCTGGATGAGTCTGCATATCTGCCACCAGGTGGCGGGACATTCTGGAGCTGTCTTTTACCCATAATGCACGCGGGGGAAAAAGTGGCTTGTGCAACGTCGGAATAATGGCGGAAGCAATTGAAAGTGAGTATTTATGTGAATTTGAAAGTAACTTATGAAGAATTTCAAAATTGCCGCAGTCTAACTCTGTTACCGTATTGAGAAACAATAGACAACTACGGTGAAAATGGTGCGCAGTAGTCGTCGACTGTTAAAAGGCTGCCTCAGTAATTATCGTCTCTTTGTTTGCAATTTTTAAGTAGCTTCGTTTCAAGGTGGCGTCTTTTTTTAAACGAGGACGTACTTGTATGCATTCCAAATTGTGTTCTCCCAATTAATTAATTAATCAGGGAGTTGCTTTTTTACTTTCATTGGCAATTTTAAGGCTGGATCGAAACTGCCTTGTCAAGTACATAATTTTGATAACATTTGTTGAGTCTGGGAAGGGTTAGGCTGGTTTTCATTTATACAATCTATAAACACGTTGGACTGTAGCCTCATTCTTATCTCCTATTAAATCTTGTTAAATTATATTTGAAATATTCCCTGGCCCATCGCAATCGCGTGTTTACATCACTTTTGATAAAGTGCTGGTATATTTACCAAATGAATGACCATTCCTGCAATGGGCTGGCATATTCAAATACAGTGCATTCCGGATAATGAGATGAATATATATTATTATCCTTATATCCGGAATGCACTGATACATTAACAACCTCCCAAGACCGCATTTGTTTGGGTTATTTTAAACATTCATTTGGTAAACTAAATATTATTTGGATTGTATCTCCACATTGTATCCCACACAACAGGGTTTTCTCTGGTAAGACCTTGCTTAAAAGTAAAAAATAACCCTTTTAAAGTTAATCATCTACATAATGTCCAGTTTAATCTCATGTAATCTTACCTACTTCATGCAAAGAGTGGAGTATGCATGTAATTAATTTTTTTTTTAAATACATGCTAATGTGTATGCTTTTATTATTTTAGGTGCTTCTGGCGCTGAAGCCTTGATGAGCATTAAAAATGGTATTTAAAATTAGTTATCTATTTTTTGAGTTTTGATTTTATTTGACAAACCCTTTGTTTGATAACCACATGTTAATTATAGGTAGTCGATCAAAAGCGCAAGCTAAGTCACCAGCAAGAAGAGCAAATGTGAGTATTTTTGTTTTGATCCCTCATTTAAAATAATTAATAATTAGTGGAAGAAACATGATTGCGAATAGTGATGGCATCTGAAGGAGGCAAAAATATGCTAAATATTAATAGATTAAGCATTAAGGGCTTGTAGTTTTAAGTCCAAAATGTTTTGAGAGTATTATGAACTTTGTAAACTATGTACTATTAAAGCCGGGTCTCCATTAATGGTATTATGAATCATGCTCACGGTTTATTGAAACAAATTTGTAAAAAAGTTTGCTTATACTCTAAAATCGAGAGTCTAGACTCATTTTCACGATTGCTCGGGTAGTGGTCTAGATCAAAGGAGAAAAAAAATGAGTGCCGACGCCTCGGCAGTCTGCCATCGGCTCAATTGAGACCTGATCTGACAGTGTGCAGAGGAATTGAAGTTTAAAGATACCGAGGATTGCAAAAATAACGTTACAGTTATTAAATATCTATATCTAAATGTAGATATTTATTATAGATATGTTTTTAGAAATGTAGATATGTAGATCGTCTGCAATGCATGAATCTAAAATTGTGTAGATGGTAGCGAGTGGAGACACTTCGGCTTCATTATCATTGTTGTGACTTCATGGTTTTCGGTTTGTTTTTTGTTTTGGATTTCATCCTTATTCTTCATGATACCCGGTGGAGACCCGGCTTAATTAAAGTTGTTCTTTTTAAATTATACCGTTAAAAATAAAAGATGCAGCCGAACGATTGGCTGTAGGTAATTGGTTTGTTCCAAAATTAATTTAACTGTTTTGAATCCTGTTTATATTTTCCTCAGCCTCCAAGGATACGCAAACGAAACAGATTATTTTTTAATGATGACGAAGACACATCTTATGCACCAGTTCGAGTATCCCCGCGGAAAACGCCCCGTCTCAGTTCACCCGTAAGATTTTCTAAGTCTAATTGATAAAAAGTTAATTGGCATTCCTCATTATCTCCATTAATTTACCAATGGAGACTTGTCTTAAAAATAAATACATTTTACAGCTGCAGTAGAACTCGCTTAAGAAGTTTTTCCCTTTAAGAATTCAAATTTGTGCGATCCCGAAATAAACCCCATAATATTGTTAACTTTTCCCCTGTAAGAGTTCCTAGCATAAGACGTTTTCCCGTATAAAAAGTCGAATATCTCGGTCCCAATAGTACAATTATAATGTAATATTTCCTGCTTAATAAGTTTTCCTGTTGCAAACTATTCATGCTCCGCAAAGAAATGAGAGGAGAAGTTTTATTGCTGGACGAAATTAACTGATTTAAAAGGTGGAAGCTAATTCCACCTTCAAACCTAGTAGAAATTGTGAAAAAAATTGTATATTTCTATAACTATACAGTCAAATGTTATGACTAAAAGTGGGAATTGGCTGGGGCGTATAGCGTCTGCGATACACCTGTATCAAGTTGCTAATGATAGAAGACAATTCAATTTAAATTGTTTCGGTGTAACGGTCAGGCGGCTGCGGCTATGACTTGACTGCTCCGTAGACCAGTCAAATTGCAGTTGCATGAACGATACACCAACTACACTCTTGCAGACTAATTTTAGGTTGTTTAAAACTTCGATCCTTTGTAAAACTTCTTAACAAGGTTCTACTGTCTTCAAGTTCTGTTTCATGACAATGTTTGTTTTTTTGTTCAGAACTATGACAAAGACTTTCTCAACTAATTGAAATATTTTATATTCCAGCAGAAGGCAGCAGCTGCGGCTGTATTATCTACTGTGGCAATTCCAGCTACTCCTGACAAAAAGACATCACAAAATGTTTACTTCCGTTTACGGAATCTTCTCAAACTACCCAAAGCTCATAAATGGGTGTGCTACGAATTTTTTTATTCGAATTTAGATTTGTAAGTAAAATTATTTGTTTTTCTATATTGCCAAGTACACAGTAAATATTTGTTTTGCCAGAGAATGATTTAATTGAAATCCGTTTTAACTTGCAATTTCTTTAGGCCTTTATTCAAAGGCGACAATGATTTTTGCCTGTGCTTGAAAGACGCATTTCCTCGCTTGAAAGTGAAGACACTGACTCGTGTACAGTGGTGTAAAACGAGAAGACTTATGGGGAAGCCTCGAAGGTAAATATAAAGAAATATAGAGTTTAAAGCATTTAAAAGTTCGAAAAGTTGCCAGTAAAAAATTCTTTGGACTTCTATCTAATAATATGCATATTATTACATATGAAATGTACAGGTGTTCGACAGCTTTCTTTAATGAAGAGAGGGCTGCGTTGCATAATAAAAGATCAAAAATTCGACTTCTTCAGCAGCGAAAGGTGGCAGATGTTTCCCATTTTAAAGAATTGCCAACTGAAGTTCCACTTCCATTAGTAATTGGCACTAAAGTTACAGGTTTGTTGTAAATTGAATTTATATTTTTTAACATGATGGACCATTTGTCATCATCTGTGAAACATGGATGAAGTTATTAAAATTGCTTTAATGATATATTTTTTTTTTTACTGTATTTTCTTAAATTTTTACATGTAGCTCGAATTAGGAAACCACAAGATGGACTCTTCACGGGATCTATTGATGCTGTTGACACCTCAAATGCCACGTACCGAGTGACTTTTGATAAGCAAGGTCTTGGTACCCATTCAATTCCCGATTATGAAGTTTTGGTAAGTAAATGCAATTTTTTGCACCACATTGTTGGATATAGGCTCTTATTAACTTAATTTGTTATCATTTGTTTCATTCCAGAGTAATGAACCACAAGAAACCATGCCTTTATCTTCGTTTGCTCAGTCAAATAGACCACGAAATCTATTTTTCCAAAACCCACGCTTTAACTTGAATGCTCGGTCAACTTCACCTCAACTGGCAAGTTTGGATGCATTGTATTACTTTCTCAGTAAATATCAAGACTGATATGATACTGTATATTTTTGGCTTACAACCTCTTTCACTAAAACTAGCCAGTTAAACTAAATGATCTTGTCAGTTAACGCTGTTAATTACACACAGTAGAAATCGCTTAATTAAGAAGTTTTTTCCTGTAAAAAAAATCATATTTTCGGGTCCCAAAATAAGCTCTAGAGGGTTAATGTTAACTTTTACCAGTTATAAGGTTTCCACGCCTAAGACATTTTCCCGTTTATGAAGTTCAATATCGCAATCTCAAGAGTACAATTTCAATGTATTTTTGCCGTTTGCACACACACACACACACACTTACACTGGCCGGTTGCAAAGCAATATTCCTACTTCGGCAGTGTGGTATAGCATATATACCGGCAAATAGAAAAACTGTCTTTTAATAATGTGCCAGCTGCACCAGAAAATCGTCTGCTTTTTTTCTTTTGTAATTTATAATGAATGTTGTAGGCAATAATAAAAACAGTCTAAATAAATTACTTATGCTGCTATATCTTAAAAAAATACAGAAAACTTAAGCGAAGGTACTGGATACATTCACTTTTAAAATCCAAAAGCATAGAAGGAAGTTTTTATCCCTACATCCATGATATTAGTCGTAATACAATAAATTACCTATTTCTTTTTGTTGACTTCTTTCCATTTTGCAAAAATCAATTTCAAGGAAAGAAGAAACTTGTCTCCGCACTTTTTGTTTTTCAATTCTGTCCTTAAAACAATTCAATATGTTTAGCGTTGCCGGCATGTGTGCAAGCTGGCGTAGAAATACACAGAACTCTGCATTTCTGTTAGCTGAGTTTAGCGATTGCTACGCAGTTTTCCTTGACAGCAAAATGGCCCGGACCAGATTTGTGTGCAAACATACTTTGAATTCTCTAAAAATCGCGCTCTGCGAAGGAGTGAAAGGAGCAGCTTTATCACTTACAGAAGTTAACTGAGATTTGAAAAGTAGAAGCTTGTCCCACTTTTGACCAATGTGCAAACACAAAAACACGCTGTCTAACTTTAAAAACATCGAAGGGTAGTTAGATTCGTTTGGTGCGGTTATATATTAGTTAAGGCTTGTCAGGTTTGAACTTGTGGACACATTTGTCCTTAGTAATTTATAAACTGAGGGATACTTGATGTAATGTTAAAAGAAAACGTGCATAATACACATACTAAGAAATTATGTAATATTTTCTTATATTTAATGTACCAGTTGCAACTGAACTTCTGTTTAATAAGTTTTCCCCGCATAAAAAGTTCTAGTCTCCGGCCCTTAAAAAACTTCTTAACGGGGCAGTACTACTGTAAAAGGTCATCTGCAAAAAGTTAAATGTTCGTATTTTTGTTTCATTCTTGATTTAGGACAACGATCCTGTTCTTGGTCAACCCAATATAAAATCGCATATACTAGGGATGGAAGGAGGAACTTACGGAGGTTTTCCCGTAAAATTTCTTGTTCTTGTGGTAAACGTTTATACTAATTTTTTTGCGAATGAAGTGAATAACACCTCGTTCACACAAGGCCGTATCGACTGATTTGCCGGACGAAGATTTTTTCACCGGTGCGTGCTTTCCTATCTTTGCGTTCACACGCGGAGTGAGACGTATCGTAGGAACACAGTGACGCTGCAAAAAAACCGTGCGATAAATCGACTGATACGGTCTCGTGTGAACGAGGCGTAATTTTTTAAGTTTTTTTCTGGTAATTGGCCACTTAAGTCTTCTCTCTTTATCCTGCTGCCCTACCTTTATGCATATATGATGGCTATAGTTGTGTTATTTACTAAATACAAATTAAATTGTTTATAATTTAAAATTCAATTCATACTTTTATATTTGATTTGGGAATTTCCTACTTTTCATTGTAGTCTGTAAACTTGTGACTTTTATGTAAAATATTAAACAACACTTATATTGTTTTAACTAAGGTATGTAAATACCTGGAAGAATGCCCTGTTAAATAGCTAATTATTGGTGTTGTTCTCCAGAATAATGTACAAATATTAATAATTGCAATGAATCAGAATTTACCATTATCGATTTAAATTACTTCAGTTATTTTTCTATCTTACTAGGTTTGTCTTACAAAGATACTAAACAGTAAGCGTGAGAAGATCCTGCATTTGAAAGATATGAATGCCCAAGCGGAGAAATTGGTAGGTCATAAATTTCATGTTTAATGTGGTTACATGTATCTTGTCTTTGTGTACTTTACTAGCAACTCGTCGCAAATTCAGTAAATTCATTTGTTATACATTTCAGAAATCTTATCAAGATCCAATTCCTTTGGATTTCCAAAAGCGCTATGCTGGTATTGTGCTGGAACTCGAAAAGTTAAATAAAGAACTAAATGAATATCTAGTTGAAGTGCAACAGTATTGTCAGGAGGTGTGTTGTATGGAATTTAAGGTAGCATTACATTAATTTGACGCAAGAACTAAAATGATTGTTGTATTTTTTTAGATTGCACCAGAACAAGATTCACCGCCTGCTATCCAAAACAATATTCAGGAAAAATGTGCTCAAGATGCATCCGCAATTGTAGAACGAGCTAACAAAGGTCTAGGCAGGCGGGCAATCAGTAACAAACGTATTGTGGAACTTATCACTGGTTTGACTTCAATAATGCTTCAAGTGCAGGTTAGCATTTTTTATTTATTTTAACTTGGAAAAAATTCTTTGTCATAATGTTCGTATGTGATCGTGTGCTAAATTTCAGAAAGTGGCGATTGCATTTGTCACATGGAGGGATGTAATTTTTACTTTTGTTTTGCAGGCATTGGGAGATAACGAGTTTAGCTCATTCGAGTTGAAAGCGTTGAACGAATCTTTGAATGAAATCAAAAGGAAAATGGATCCCAAGAATATCAGGTAGGATTGTGTGATTTCCTTAAAAAACTTTTCAACAAACATAAGTATAACATATATACCATGCCGTGTCTTTTCTGTATTTTTATGAGATATGCTTATATTCAGTGGCGGCTCGTGTATAGGCACTGTGGAACTGCAGCACCCCCAATAACTGGTTATCATCGATAACATTTAAAATAATGAGTTTTTTTCTTTAATTTATTTAAGTCTTTAGCCATCCCCCAGTTAATGAAAAAAGATTTTTTAAAAAAATGTATGCATCTGTGCGTTTCACAGCTCCAGTAGCGCAGTGTTTGACTGTTGTGCGCATGCGCACATAGGAAGCTGCAAGCCAGGCTGCGAGGGAGAGGTACACTGCCACTCCCTCAGTGCCGACTGGCATGCTTCACAGCATTACTCCGTACCACCCCACCTATTTTTTTACGAGCCGCCCCTGCTTATATTATATCACATCAAACATCTGGTATCTCATGTATAATCGTGATGCTAAGATATGTAAAATAGTTGCCTTAAAATGGGGAGACTTAAAGCCAGTTTTTTGGGGGTTTTGGTGTTTTGTAATTCTGAAAAAGTATTCAATAATTATAACCCGAAACTGATCAGTTCAAATGTTCAGAATATTGAGTTATTTTTACTGTCAGATTAACAGCTGCAGAGATATTTCTGTCTCAAAACTGCCGTATTCTATTTGGGCCAGAGAATTTTTCGCGGCATATCCTTAGTGGAAAAATATTATAGGGCCAAATGCCGAGCTAGGGGGTGTGGTGGTAACACTATCGACCTTTCATTCGGGAGACCAGGGTTCAATTCCCGGTTCTGCTACCATGACTGTGATTTTCGCGGTTTTCCACAGTCGTTTCCAAGCAAATACCATGATAGGTCCTCTAAAATCGGCTGCGACTATGCTGCTTTCTCTCTTTGTATCTATTATAAATTAACAACAACAAAAGAAACAAACTATATTTAAAATTACCAAGTGGCCCGAGTCTCACAATGCATATGCACTTGGGTTTAAACATGCTAGCCAACATGCCTGGGAGTAAATAAAAAAATGCAGAATAAAATACTCAAAATGGCAAAAACTCAAGTTTTGGTTAACTCTAAATTACCCTGCCCATGTCTGATTTTCGACTAACTTTGCCTATAGTTTTACATATAAATGTTTGATATTTATATGAATAATAGTGCAGCTATGTTGGACTCACTATATTCACCTGTTTTAACAACGGCGGTTTTAGTTTTTTCTCCCGAGATGAATGTTTGACGACATTAGTGAAACCACAAACAGGTGTTCCAGTAAAAATGGCCGTAATTTAGAATATGCTGAATTTAGAATTTTGCGAATGTGACCGAAGGGTATTTATCTCCAACTGGCTGAAAAAGTCCCATTGAAACCCGCATTAAGTCATTCCTACTCCTACTGAGCAAAACGATGATTGACTCAAAGTTACAACTCCTGTCCCAAACTATCCACATTTTACGGTATAAGTTTACGTAGTAGGTACCTTCAAGTTATGCAACTGCAATGTCATAAAAATGTCATTGGCATGGTATATGGCATACCTACGACTTTAATGTTTATACAAATTTTAGTTTTCTAATGTAAAATTTATTTCCTGAACTTTAATAAGTTGTATTTTTTTTTTAGTGTTTTTCAGAATAATATCGAGATTCACATAAACCATATACAGAGTGGTTTAAGTCAAGTTGGCAATCTTCATGCGTTCGCATCCCAAAGTTTATCATCATGAATTTTAACATAACAAAGATTTCATTGCACTGCTAGACAATGAAACAATTTCCAGATTCTTCTGACGTAATTGAACAATGTGTTGTATATTTTCTGCAGTATTAATCGAAACATGTTTTATAGACATTTATCATACTAACAGAATTGCAGTGCACATCATTCATCACATAACTGCTAAGGCACGCAATATTTACTGTTAATGGTAAGAGTAGAAAGTAGAATCATCTTCATCATCTTACAAAAGTAGTTTGAAAATGAATTATTGTGTATAATATTCTGCATTTCTATGTTCATGCAAATATGGAATTAATTGCTACTCTTTGTTTTAATAAAATTATTAAGTAAATCAATATTTGCGAATTTAACATTCGAGCCTGTAAGCCAGTATGAGCACTGTTAAAACTGGAAACCTTTCCCTCGTAAAAGGTTTCCAGTTTTAACAGTGCTCATACTGGCTTACAGGCTTAAGCCCGTCTTGTTGTGTTGATTTAATAGTGTTTTTTGACATGATGGCAGAAGTTATTTCGTGATAATATTTTTTAGTACACAAGGTAGCATCCCAATTCCTTGTTATGTTAGCTGTTAGGAATATCTTAAGTTGGTCCTTAAGGGATGCTAAACCTGACATTTATAAGATGTATACATTAGTAATCTATAGTGGAGGTTTGAGGGGATGTTGGTTTTGTACTGTTTCCCATTTAAGATGTCGAATCTTATGGTCCCAATAGTACAATTATAAATGCATTTTTGAAGTGGAAACTAAACTCCTTTGACCGTAGTGGAAGTTGTCAAACAATTGTATATGCCCTTAACTATATATCAGTCAAAGGACTAAAATGATGTGAAATTGATGGACGTTAGGTTAGGTTGAGCATTTGTCCTAAAACCCAATACGCATGCAAATAATTTCTCAACTGAGATAGTTGATGTAATGTCAGAAAAAGAAAACGTTTGTAACACGAATTAAGTCTTGTTTAAGTGTAGCTATTTAATTTACCGGTTATAAATATAATGCTTTTACTATAAACTTTCCTAGATTGTTAACGGGGTTTGAAACCCTATCCTTTTCATTGGGAAAATTTGCAACGACACTCACCGTCAAACAAAAAGAGATTGAATAAAAATAAAAATTGGTTAAAATAGCTTGATAAATCAGCAAAGTCATCCGATTGTCGTTTTTCACTTAGAGATGGTAGATTTTTTTAAATTAATAAACAAGTTTGAAAAATGTCCGCTATTTTGCACACGCTGCCAGCAGGTGGCAGTATGTTGTGAGTGTAGATATTCAAATAATAAATTAATTTAAAAAAAATCTATTTTAAATTAATTGAAAAACGACATTAATCGAATGTCCTTGCTGATTTATCAAGATTTTAAACAATTTTTATTTTTATATAATCATGGTATGGCTGTGATCGTTACAAATTTAACCATTGAAAGGGATAATGAACTTTTGCACACAATTTAAGTCTCTAGCTGATCAGTACTGAATTTGAGTAATTGTTTATTAAACTGCAAAGTATGATTTATGTTTAACTAGATCAATTAGTAGAAAGAAATTTTTTCATATTTTCAGATTTATAGCAATACTATCAGTCGTGATACATAGATGGCGCTGCTAATCGTGGGTCTAAATCACATATCAGATACCAAAAAAGATTTATTATAAAAACGGTCCACGCAACCCAGTTTGAATACCGCTACCATATAAAATTCAACTAGTTTCAAATTAAAATTTTCCCCCGTATTTGGTGATTTAGACCTTGAAAAGCCCACACCTGCCATACCAAATCCTCACTATACACGGATACGTATTTATTTCGTAGTCACTTCAGGGACTCCGTATCAAGGTGCAGTCTACGCTTGTTTACTAGCCGTTGCCGCCCTGGTTTTCACCTGTTGTGTAAATAGGCCTACTTCCGTAACTTTTTGCTTGTTTATTTTTATTCTGCGTGTGGATCGAAAGAAATCAACTGAGGCGCGGTAAAAAGTTCCTTCTTAACTTGAGTTAACCGGCCAAATAGGATTATACCACTAAAGGTAAAGTGTACACTTGATTACCATATTGCTTTTAATACTGCTAATCGTTGCTGTTGATGACCATGATAAAATCTGTTCTCAAGTACATAGTACTTGGACAGGCCTAAATAATAGTTGGGTGTGTGCGTATCTGAGTTCATGAACTTCTCCAGGTTAATTAACCCATCGCTAAGTTGTCAGTTTTAACACCGTTTTCCTCATCATGGTACAACGCTTATTGTTGTATAAACTCATGGCAACATGCCCATATTTTCTGTAAGTTGTATCCTCAGTAATGATAGGGAAACTAT
>JAQGBW010005373.1:0-12108 GCA_034698625.1 Julus scanicus
AGGTTAGGTTAGGTTAGGTTAGGTTAAGATGGGAGCCGTCGGTTGAGGTAGTCTAGGATAATACGTAAGTACCAAAACTTCAACTATCTGACATAAACAAATACTTTAACGAATGTGTAAAGCATTACATAACCTCGACATGTTAAGTAATGATTTTGTAAATATTTAGAAGATATATAAAATATATACATTAGAATCCTGATTATCCGAGCCATACATGTGCGTGAAGAAATTTATTAAAAAAGTTGAAAAACCACTGAACACATTTTTGTTCCTCAAATGCTGTTACATAATGTATGGTTTTTTTTAACACTAACATGTAAAGTTTAAAATTGATAAAATACAACCCCAATTGTGGAAATATTCGAAAACATTGACTCGGACAATCGTGGCTTCACTTTACAGGTAGTTAAAAAAATATGCCGTAATTTACTAGAATATTATTTACAACTGCTTATTTGCATTGACAATAAGACTGACAAATTTGATTTGTGGTTATTTTACATTCTCCAAATTTGTGTTAGATCTTTTAATAAGGAAATGATAAATTTAAAGCAATTTATTTGTGACTTACCCCTGGCCACGTCCCCGGCCTCGTCCTCGTCCTCTTCCTCGCCCTCGCGGACGTCCTCGATCAGGTGTTTTGAGAAAATCGAAAGACGGTTCCTCGCTGAATAGATCTGGCGTTATATGTATCTGATCCCTCGTATTGGTCTGGTCACAAGAATTGTCCGACGCTGGTTCAGACACTGTGTGAATATCAGAAGTTCTGAGTGTGTCTGAATCCTGCGTATCCACCATAAGTTCGAGACTTTCGACAACATTAGTTTGAGGTTTTCGAGGCCGACCACGACCTCTGCCTCTGCCTCTGCCTCTCCCAGAACCCTGACTTCTTTCTTCGGGCATTGTATCCTCCTCAGACTGCTTGACACTTTCAGGGGTAGCCGAACGCGTCGACATCTGGCTTCCTTTCGAAGGTCTTCCTCTCTTTCGACGCACAGAATTTGATTGCTGGGAAGAACCCAGAGCCTGCTCAAAAGCTTGTTTCAGAAATAGTTTTTCATCCGACAAAGTTTCTGTATTTCCAATATTATCGCTGGTTAAACGATATTGCGGTTCTCCTTCTGAAATTTGTTCGTCACCTCTTTGTCCCCACCGACCATCACCGGCACTTCCGTTAAGTTCGTTCGTAACTTTACTTCCAATTAGTTTGGAATAGCTGTTCACTTGCAAAATTGCGGGAAAAGCGCTCTCGTGATCGCTGTCGCCATTGTCGTTTACAACTTTTTTGGTCCTGCCTTTCCTCTTAGGGACTTTTTCTGATAACGTGAGGTCCAATCCCGTCAGATTTCTCGATACACTTGGCACTATGTCGTCCGAAACACCGCATTCCTCAGGGTTATCTGACTGATTGTCGAAATGAGAATCGATATAACGATCTGGTCGCTTAATTTTTCTTCTAGACCTGGAAGGACTGGATGGAGTTTGTGAATCACAATCTGAAACAGCCAAGGTTTTACAAATTAGCAGATGCTATTGGTGTTATTTTACATGCATGCCTTGCTCATATGACAGGTTGAGTTAAAAATATAAATAATTATAACATACCAGAATTGCTATTTCTTGTTGAAGAAGAAGGGCTCTCCTGTTGAATGCGTTTACTTAACGATGGGGATAATCTGAAAGAAATGCAAAAGTAATACTGTAATTAGTTTAGAATTACAAATATTGTGCCCATATTTTCTATAAAATTAATATTTACACATAATTACATATTAAATTGATTTAATATATACCCGGCTATTTAATTCATATAAACATTTAGAATATGTCTTAGTAGAGACATGAAATTTTATATTCAAGTAGCATACTTTTGTGGTTTTGCCTTTCGCTTTCTAGATTCCTTGAGTTCTGGCCCTGACTCCTCTTTATCATCCATCATGATAACACCAGAAGACGTCCTTTTCACCCTTGAAGTGTCTGCCTCATCCACAATACAAAACTATAAAACACAAATCAGAAATATTTTCACGTATACATGTATTTATTCAACTTTATTTATATACTGTGAATCCCAATGAACAAAAAATTTGGAGACAAGGGGATGGGCCCCAGACGTGCGCGCATACAAAAAATGTATACATATAGAGAGCAAAAGAGATATTTTCTACAATTTTCATTGGACCCATCCTAAAAAATGTCTCTGGCAGGTCTTTTGAAAGAAATATTCTTTTCAGTAATTATATGCAAGGTACTCTTGAACCTCGATCTGTTAAGAATTGTTTAAATTGCCACATGTTGCCAAAAAAAAAATGCCCCAAAACCAGTCATACTTTTCTATACCTCTTTTCAACACGCCCAAACAGATCAAAGGCAGTGGTCGATGCAGGAACCTAATGTATAATCCTAGAATTTCGTTGGTTTGTGGATCAAATCATTTTACAAATTTATGCAAATTTTATAGAGAGCCAAGCAACTACTGTAACTACATTTTAACAGTTAATTCCCAACAATTATGCATTTAAAATCCAAATTTAACTTACAATAAATATACACTTAAAAGATTCAATTTAAGAATGATATTCTGATATTTTCTACACTTATTTGTAATTATTGGATCCATGGAAAGGTGGTTACAGCTGATGGATCAGCCCCTAACCACATATGGGACCCTGTGCACTATATGTCAAATCAATATACCCATGTGTCAGGATTATGGAGACTGTACTATCATTGCCACCTAAATACTCCAGGCCCCTGCATTATTTCAAAGTCTATGGAAGAAAAGGGACATTTTTTTATCAATAGGTGGCGCCAGCAGTGTGCCCCCAAAGAGCACAGTTGAAAGCTGCCAGACGTTAATATTTTATAATTACCATGCTTTAATTCGTTTTACAAACACGTTCGATCGTTTTGGAATTAAAGTAAATTAAGTATAAATATTCACTTTAGGTCTGATTTACACAACGCTTTTTACACTATTTTTAAAATAACAAAGTCTAGAAAATTTGAATACTATTAATTTATAATAAATAATTTAAGGTGAATCACAACCCTATAGCTATCACTTTCAATGGGTGAAATTTTAAAACACAATTTCAGCAAAACAAAAAGAGATTAAATAAAAAAAATTGTTTAAAATAGCTTGATCAATCAGCAATTGTATTTCTTTTTAGTTTTTGACTTTGAAATGGTAGATTTTTTTAAAATTAATAAACAAGTTTGAAAAATGTCCGTTAATTTGCCCACGCTGCCAGCAGGTGGCAGCACGAGAATTCAAATTAACAGACATTTTTCAAACTTGTTTATTAATTTAAAAAAAAATCTACCATTTCAAAGTCAAAAACAAAAAGTGATACCATTGCCGATTTATCAAGCTATTTTAAACAATTTTAATTTGTATTTAATCTCTTTTTGTTTGGCTGAAATTGTGTTTTAAAATTTCACTATTGAAAGTGTTAGGGTTGTGATCCAGCTTAACTCGGATGTAGAAGGTGATATATTAGCATGTGTGGTAAATTACAGTGTCTTGTGCATTTCAACCTATATAATGTGTACCATGTACATATTTGTTCAATAGAAAATGGTATGGTGAACAAATTCAAATTTGGCGCCATTGATTTTTGCTTTAAAAAGCATTATCCTACTTATTTGCTCATAGTAACTAAACATGGAGCATCTTGGTAAACACATATGATATCATAAAACTGTAATTGTTATCAAACTAAATCAGAAAGCGTACAAATAGCCACCTAGTGTCAATGTTTTCCCATAGAAACCATAATGCAGGGGCCTGGAGTATTTAGGGGGCTATGGTACTATAGTTGAAGGTCACATCTTGGATGTTCATATCACGAAAGATATTCTACTTACTCCATTAAATCCATATATTAATTTATGTTTTAGAAGCAGTATAACTATCCGTAAAGCTTTAGAAAAATACAATCTTCATACACTAGAACGGGAATCGAACTCTGGTCCCAAACATTCATCACAACACTCTACACGCGGTCGATCAATCTTATCAAACACACGGATGATAATTAAGTTTACAATTATTTTCTTCATCAAATAATCAAACTGTAATTAATGCCCATCCCATTAATAAGAGAAAGTTATCGTACGTAAAGTGCGTTTGGAACATTCCATGTCATGCAGCGTACCACTACAACATCATTCGACACACGTTCAGATGAAAAGTTAATACATTTTGCGGCAGGCTTATTAAAATCACTTTTTTATATGAAATTCCTCACACAAACAGTATTTAAAAACCGGAAAATTAAATTAAAAAAAACCTCGTACCTGCGAGGATCGATCTCTTTGTTCTCCGAAGAAATTTACGTGTAGTCTTCAAACATCAGCGGAGGCCATTTTTCAGCCGTCCTTTTCACACGCTACTGCCATCTATAGTCTAGCCAAGAAAAGTTTCCAAGATTGCAGAATGGCACCTAGTGTTTATTGGCCCAATTTGATACCCTTAGTTTAAAAGGCGTAAAAAAATATATCAAGGATCAACCATAAAGCAAGTCTAACGATAAAGGAGATTACTAAACTATTAATCACACCTACTAAATACTCTAGCTAATTTGCTATTTAGATTAAATTACTCCTTTGAACAGAGGGTCTAAAATTAGACCAAGTGTGCCGCTCTGCGCCTTATTTGCCCACTTACCTCCTTGTAACATTATCACCACCAGATTAAAATTAATTTTCACATTTTGATAAATAATAACATTTTACATCTAAGAAAAACTGAAAATATACTTATTAGGTAAATAACGAGCTAGATGGAGTAGTGGTAACGCTATCGGTCTTTCGTTTGGAAGACCTGGGTTCAAATTCCTGGGTTGGCTATCATGTTTTTGCTGTTTTCCACAGTTGTTACCAGGCATTGCCATGATAGATCCTCTAAAAATCGGCCATCCTTCCTCTCTTCACTTTTATAATAAATTACCAAAATAACACAAATCCAAAAAACAATTCCAACTGCCAGGTGGGTTGAGTCTAAAAATCTCAAAATAACACTAATTTTCTAGTTGAAATTTTAGTTGAATTCACTGATTCTTGAAATAAACATTCGTGGGAATAGATTAGAAAACCAATACAGAGGATGTCCAGTGCATTTGCTGGAAAAAATTCGAGAAAAATTTCAAGGCCCCTTCCAACCACCACAATATTTTTCCAAAGAGGTTGAACATTTCTCAAGAGAAATTGAAAATAAATGTTTTGTACAGCATTTTTCCGACCTGGTCAGGAATTTCAATTTAACACGATTGCGAGCATAATTACCAACTTTTAGGAGGTGATAATAATTCAAGCACGTTTCCAATTTTCAAGGCTGATGCACACCCTGACCAACTTTGCGCATTTGGAGCTGCAGCATCCAATAAAAAATCCAAAACAGATATTTGCAGATATTTCTGAAATTGCTAGAATGATTTCAAATGGTGTAAGCATCCCCTTTAATTATAATGAAAAACAAATTATACAAGTAATAAAACTTAAAGAAAAACCTCGATCTCAAGACCCAGAATTTTCTTAATTTCAGCATTTTAAGATGTCACTCCAAATTGGAATCCTTTAAATAGCTTTTCCCAGTAACCTTAGCACTGAACTGTTTCATCTTATAGACAACCGGCGCTATTACTGGAAGAGGAAAACCCATTTCGCACAGAGTACTGTATCCATTGGTCCCACATGCTGCCTGGAGTGTCTTGGCTTTGCGTAGAGTTGAATATGACCACGTAAATCTTTTCGGTGACTTCTGGCGCAGATAAAGTAGCTGATCTTCATCTAAAAAGGTCCTCAATCCAGATTCCAAGTTGGCCAACTGCCTGCGAAGCGACATAACTTCTGCTTTTAGTCTTTTAATCTGTTGGAAGTCTTCAATACAATCTGGAATGCTTTCATCGTCGCTATGATCGGTATACTCTTTGTTGCTAGTCGGCGATGGAGGCATGTACACTTCACACAACGTGGCTAATTGTTGACCAGCCTCCGTAATGTGCGTCGGAGAACCACGATCACAGCTTGCAAACGAGTGGCTTGGGCTGCTATCGTTGATCAGAAATTCGGGAATATCTTCAATTTCTTGTTTGACTACAGTTTCTATAGTTACATCCGGCATTCCCACTTCAATAGGTTCGGGCACAACATGAAATATTACCGGCTTCTCTTCTCCCCCAGAAACCTGAAAACACGACAATTGTAATCTTGTATTATTCAATAAAATCTATAATACAGGATTTTTTGACATTATAGATATAACTGCAAAAAAAGCTGAAATCACGAATACTCACATCACTGATTGCTAAATCGCTGTATTCCAGTTGAGCAGGGTGCAAGTTCATCAAGTTGTAATTACTTGGCATATTTTGGTCGATATTTTCACATAGTTGACTTGGGCCTGACTGCGTGTTAATAAAAAAAAATATGCATGAGACTCTCGTGCGGTAGAAGTGAAACTTCTTAGCTCCTAATCTCACTTAATTAAATGAAAAAAAAAAGGGTTATGTGGAATTTAATTCAAGAAAATCTCTCTTAATTAAATAAAACAATATATCATTCTTTATCAGTGGCATTCAAATTTTCTACACCACTCACTGTGTCTTCACTTAACGATGGTATCGATTCATCCAGTGAATTTGAGGTTGTTGGAAGGTTCTGTTGTCCACCGTGTTTCTTTAACGCCCTTTGCCTGGCTCGATACTCTCTACTTCTTTCCAAGGTACTTTTTGGCACTTTTTTTGGTGGCTTATTCGCTCTCTTTCGTTCTCTAAAGGCTCGCACTCTGTCTGTACTTTCACGTTTAGACGGCACTCCCGAACCAGTGGCATTCAAATTCTCTATACCTCTCACCGTGTCTTCACTTAACGATGGTTTCGATTCATCTAGCGCATTTGAGGTAGTTGGAAGGTTATGATGTCCATCGTGTTTCTTTAAAGCCCTTTGCCTGGCTCGATACTCTCTACTTCTTTCCAAGGAACTTTTTGGCACTTTTCTTGGCGGTTTATTCGCTTTCTTCCATTCTGTAAAGGCTCGTACTATGTTTGTACCTTCATGTGTAGACGGCACGCCTGAATCCGTGGCATTCAAATGTTCTATACCACGCACTGTGTCTTTACGTAAAGGTATCAATTCATCCAGTGTATTTGAGGTCGTTGGAAGATTATGTTGTCCGCCGTTGTCCATACTTGTTGTCACTTCTCTTGGCAGCTTATTCGCTCTTTTCCGTTCTCTAAAGGCTCGCACTCTGTCTGTACTTGTCTTTTTCTCCATTTCACTTTTCACAAAGTGGAAATTGTTAACTAAAAGATTAAGCTGTGTAGAAACGATTCTCCCTCTTTCCTCTCAACTGCCGGTTGGAATCAGAAAAGGAGAAGCGCTGCGCGTAGCCTATGGGACGGAGAGAGTAGAATCGAAGCATTTCACTTCAAAAATGTGAGAGACTCGCGCCGTAGAAGTCAAACTTCTTAGCTCCTAGGAAAAGTTGATTTTAGACATTGCTTTTTTAGGATTAGGAAATGGTTATGTGGAATTTAATTCAAGAACATCTCGCTTAATTAACTAAATAATAAATTATTGACGTGAAACTTTTACAGGCACGGTAGGGCAAATTGGCCAGAACGTCACAAAAAGTGAAATGCTTCCTTTCTACTATCTTTGTCGCATATGCAACAGCACAACGCTTCGCTTTCGCAGACTTAAACCGGCAATTTTCGGATGAAAAATTTAATTTAAAATTGAACACTGACAAACGTCAGTCTACAACGAGATCAGGCACTACCATCATCATTTAGAAAATTTACACTAAATTATTTGCATCATAGTTCGGCTATCATAAACCCATAATTTCTTTCTTGGAGTATGAATCCATGGAAATTCAAGAGAGATTTTCTTGAATTAAATGCCACATAACCATTTCCTAATGCAAAAAAAACAAGAAACAAAATAATAAAAATTGTTAACAAATGGAAAAAAAAAACATAAAATCAACTTTTCATAGGAGATTGCTGCATAAAAAAATGTGATTATGTCTTCAATTGAATTGAGCCGAGTAGTTTAAAACAGTTGTTCCCTTTGATCTAGACTGCGTCCCGAGCGATCGGTCAAATGTTTCCAGAAACAAGATCTGGTCGCAAAAACGCGTCATAAGTTTGCTGAAAACAAAAGTGGTAAGCAAACTTTTTTGAACAAACCTTGCACAGGTTTTCATGCTCCCTTTGGTGGAGACATGGCTTTACACATGCTTTTATTTAATTAAGAGAGATTTCTTGAACCATTTCTTTTAACCATTTCCTAAACCTAAACAAAATATGTGAGACTTGCGCGGTAGCATTGAAAACTACACAACTCCAAGGAAAAGTTAATTTTATGTATTGCTTTCAATTTCTTTGCGGTTTATTTGCTTTCATCCGTTCTCTAAAGGCTCGCACTCTGTATCGATCCTCTCTTCATCTCACCAAGGTACTTGTTAGCACTTTTCTCGGTGGTTTATTCGCTTTCTTCCATTCTTTAAAGGTTTGTACTCTGTCTGCACCTTCACGTGCAGAAGATACGCCCGAATCAGTGGCATTCAAATTGTCTATACCACTCACTGTGTCTTCACTTAGCGACTGTATAGATTCATCCAGTATATTTGAGGTCGTTGGATGGTTATGTTGTCCACCGTGTTTCTTTAACATCCTTTGCCTGGCTCGATACGCTCTATTTCTCTCCAAGGTGCTTGTTGGCATTATTGGCGTTTTTGGTACTTTTCTCCATTTCACTTTGCACTCAATGTAAACTTCTAGGTAAAAGATTAAGCTGTGTTTGTGTAACACAACGCTTCTCTTTCTCTGCCTCCAACCTGCAGTTGCGAGGAAAGAGAGGGAGAATCGTTTATACTCCCTCCCTCGCATACACAGACATAAGACACATGCATGTGCCGCAGGAGTAGAAACTACAAATTTCTCTTAGTAGTTTCACTTCAATAAAAATTAAAGGTTAATTGTTTAGAAGTACTCAGCAAACAGCCATTTGTTTGAGTATAGCTATTGCAAAACATGACATACGAGAATAAGTGTCCTGTCCCAGAAAACAAATCAAGATTCGGCATGAAAATATGAGAAATACCTATACCAGATAAGTTCATCTATTACAATTTTGTCCGCACCATGTTTTCTTATGATTTCAAATACCAAGAGTGCCGTTATAGAGTGCGTCAGAGGATTTGGCTTTAAGGCTATCTTAAACCAGGTCCCAAGAGTAACTAGCAGCCAATAGTTTCGCCAAAAATCACTGACAGAGGGTGGGGTATAGAAACATCACAACAACAGTTTAGAAAATCAGTGTTGTCAAAGACTTGACTGTTCCCATTCATGGAAATATAGGGGCACAAGTGAACATACGTACAGTATATGTCTAGACCAGAAATTTGACACATCTGAACATATAGTGCATGTATGGCCATATGTGTCTATGTGTACATGGTGGTTAGGTTATATTGGGCCATATAGGGCTTTTGATGTCCTTATATGGAAGAAAATGAACAATTCCATGATTGCTCATAATATTGATATGGAACACATACTGAAATACAGAAATGATATGTGCACATACACTCGGACATAAAGGATCGAGTTATATATAAATATATATATAGACATACATGGTCATGCATTGGCAAAGCAGCTTCTTGTTTTGTGGCTTTCTCACGTTTTCTTCTCAGACGCTGTGCGCGAGATCTTTTGGTCGAATGGCAAACTTTCCCGAAAGTCCGACGCTTCTTGGAACCCATTTTTTCAAATCAAAGCTAATAATTGCTAAAATTTGCAAAACTTTAGTATAATAAAGGCTCATAGCAAAAATCAAAATGAAGAATGCTCATAGGATAATAAATACATGCCCATTTGTAATACAATGTTTACATATATAAATAATGTATTACAAATGGTTCATATGGCTATGTGAAAGCTTCTAATACTTATATGGTTAATTTCCCTGACTTTTTTTAAATAAACAACTACCCAAACTATTCCAGGTCTGCAGAAACCCTGTTTAAAAAAGTCCTAGAACTTATCGGGTGAACACATTTTTTAACACAGGACTATTCAACACATCACAATTCTTCTTAGTCTGGTGATTGCTCAAGAACACCCTAAAATGTACTTTTTCCCAATTTAGCATCTCAAAACGGCCTCTCGATGGTAAGTCAACATATACTCGGATATAGGGTTATATATATATTAACATACATAGTTATGCATTTGCAGAGCAGCTTCCTGTTTTGCGGCTTTCTCAAGTATTGCTGCTCTTCGCAGTCGCTGTCCAAGAGCTCTTTTGGAGCGGTGGTGTGCTTTTCTAAGATTGCGAGTCTTCTTTGAACCCATTTTTCAAATCAAAGCTAATAACTGTTAAAATTTGCAAAACTTTAGTATAATACAGCCTCATCGCAAAAACAAAATGAAAAATGCTCATAGGATAATAAATGCGTGCCCATTTGTAATAAAATATTTACATATATAAATAATGTATTACAAATGGTTCATATGGCTATGTGAAAGCTTCTAATACTTATATGGTCAATTTCCCTGACTTTTTTAAATAAACCACTACCCCGATTATTCCAGGTCTGCGGAAACCCTGTTTAAAAAAGTCCTAGAACTTTTATCGGGTGAACAAATTTTTTAACACAAGACTATTCAACACAACATAATTCTTCTTAGCATGGTGATTGCTCAAGAACACCCTAAAGTGTACTTTTTCCCAATTTAACATCTCAAAACGGCCTCTCGATGAGAAGTCCAAATATACTCGGACATAGGGTTATATATATATATATATATATTAACATACATAGATATGCATAATTTGCAGAGCAGCTTCCTGTTTTGCGGCTTCCTCAAGTATTGCTGCTCTTCGCAGTCGCTGTCCACGAGCTCTTCTGGAGGTGTGGCATGCTTTTTTACGAATGCGATTCCTCTTTGAACCCATTTTTCAAATCAAAGCTAATAATTGCTAAAATTTGTAAAACTTTAGTATAATACAGCCTCATCGCAAAGAACAAAATGAAGAATGTTCATAGGATAATAAATACGTGCCCATTTGTAATAAAATATTTACATATGCAAATAGTGTATTGCACATGGTTCATTTGGCCCAAATAGATATAAAATACAGATTAGCCAATATACGGCTATGTGAAAGCAAAAGCATCTAACATTTATATGGTCGAATTCCCTGACTTTTTTTTAATAAACCCCTACCCCTGACTATTCCAGGTCTGCGGAAACCCTATGTAGAAACGCCCTAGAACTTTTCTTGCATGAACAAATTTTTTAAGACAGGACTATTCAACACATCATAATTCTTTTTAGTCTGGTGAACGCTCAAGAACACCCTGAAGTCTCTTTTTCCTGAATTTTACATCTCAAAATAGCCTCTCGATGGTAAGTGCACATACATATACTCGGAAATAATGTTATATATACTATTTAGACATACATGGTCATGCATTTGCAGAGCAGCTTCCTGTCTTGCAGCTTTCTCACGTGCTCTTCGCAGTCGTTGTGAGCGAGATTTTTTGGATTTCGATGAGCCTCTCCAACAAGTGCGAGTCGTCTTGGAACCCATTTTTCAAATCAAAGCTAATAATTGCTAAAATTTGTAAAACTTTATCATTGCAAAGACCAAAATGAAGAATGTTCATAGGATAATAAATACATGCCCATAAAGCATCTAATATTTATATGGTCAATTTTCCTGACTTTTTTTAATAAACCACTCCCTTGACTATACCAGGTAAGCGGAAACCCTGTGTAGAAGAGTCCTAGAACTTTTATTGCGTGAACAATTTTTTTAACACAGGACTATTCAACATATCATAATTCTTCTTAGTCTGGTGAATGTTCAAGAACACCCTAAAGTCTGCTTTTCCCTAAGTATTTCAGGTGAAATATTTGTCTTTAGGATAAAAATAACGAGAGAACTTTGTTATTTGTTGAACATTGGCATATTTCTGCAACACAAGGACTAAACACCAACAACAGATGTTGTTTGTTTGTTTGTTGATTTTTAACGTTGGCCTATTTCTGCAACACGAGGGCTAAACACCAACGCCAGGGG
>JAQGBW010005374.1:0-12107 GCA_034698625.1 Julus scanicus
TCAATAGCTATAGTGACTCATCTAGGATTGAAAAAGGGAAAATTCCCTATTTTGCAGCTGTATGTGTGCATGTTAAGGATGAACCTGTCTAAAAGCATATTTTTCACCGGTCCCAAGAGCTGTAGCGGCACAGAATCGCCATGGGTATGGAGGGCGGTAAGCCGTAGCGTAGCGCCTGCAGTCGACTAAAAAATGTGCTATGGTTAGCGGACCTGTAGCGGTACAGCGCATGTAGCGCAGACAGGTTGGGGTGTACCGGTAAAAAAAACCTACCTAAAGTAATAATGAACAATTTTTATTGGCCCAATAACTTTAGTGACTCATCTAGGATTGAAAAAATGGGAATTAAATTCCCTATTTTCAGCTGTATGTGTGCATGTTGCTGATGAACCTGTCTTTAAGCATATTTTCCACCGGTCCCAAGAGTATGCATTTATACAGGATCTACTGTAATGCTCGCATCACTTCCTCAGTTGCCATGGTTACCCGAACACCGAGTTTTGTAGCTACTGCATAAAATGTTGCCTCATTTCCAGCTGCGCATGACTGATTTACGAGCAGTTAAGTGGTGGTAATGGCGTTGCTAAGCTGCTCTGCACCACCAAGATAGTTCTACAGCATGGCGCCTGATGACACTGATGATGGAATAAATGTTCGCCCTTGTCCCACAGGTGGGAGGTTTGGAGGGTGTTCGTAAAGTATACCAAAGGCCAACGCAAAAAACTGTGCATTCCTGATAGCAAATGTTTACTCGAAAGTGCATTTATGTTAAGTTTGTGAAGTCGGCAGCCATTTTGGAGCGGTTTTTTTTTTTTTGCCCAATGACCTCCGAAAAAGAATGCTTGCATGGAAATCGTATCCGCCATCTTGCAGAACCAGGGTACAAAAAGGAGACAAATCCGCTCATTTGGCCCTGGCAATTCCCAGAAGATTTTGATTGGTGAATTCACGGCCGTTCCTATTTTCAGCCTGGTTTTTGTAGAATGGTGTGTGCCAAAATCCAGTCACAGACTTCGAGGGATGAATTAGCATCCCGACTCACCGAATGAGTTGACACAGATTTCATGCCCTCCTACTACTGTCAAATTATAATTTCTCGAAATTCAGGAACACGCCATTGGTTAATTTTTTGGAGAAACTACAAAGAAAATACACTTATTGTTGGAATGCCAGAGAGTCATGAGATAGTGTAAGCATCTTCAGCTAAACTGAAGATTTATCCTTGGCTCATTCCTCAAATTCCACCAGAAAACAGCCGCCCACGTCTTTCCCTACTTTGGTAGAAAAGCCACTTAGGGGATGCATCTGGTTTCGATTTGCGAGCATTTCCCGGTCAGCTTGACACCCGGTTGACCGAGCTTGACCGTGGAGATAGGCAGGTGAATTTGTACAAAATCACATCCCACAAAACAATAGAACCATTGTAGGTGGTTAGTGTCTTGCTAAACTGAAAAATTCGATCGGTTTGACACCCGGTTGACAGGAAGACAATTTTGATTAAAAAATTTTTATATATTATTATTGAATGTTTATTCCCCGTAAGTGGGAAAGTGCCTCTAGTGGATGTGTTTGGGCATGATTTGAAGGTTTGTGGAGAGAAGTGGGTACAACAAGTACATAAGTGAGTGACCATGATGGCATAGTAAAATTTATGATGAGGTCAAATATTTACAGGTAACAAGTAACAATGCATAACAATGAAGGGGTGTTGGGAAGTGAAGCATAAGCAACTGGAGGGTTAGTAAGCTGGGAGGATCAACAAAATGAGCAAGTGGAAAGGTGGCAAGGTCCCATTAAGGCACCTGAGCTTGACCATAGCATGTGAGAGGAACACCCAGAAGCCTGCTTAGAAATTTTAGGAATTATACAACGACCAACTTGACGCCTTGATTGAGCCGAAGCACCGGAAAACCAAAGATAGTCCCTTTGAGTCCGGTGTCAAAAGCAATCAGACTACGGCTGTAGAAGCCAGTTTTTGAGCATATTTGGCATGAGTAAGTATCACGCAAATCGCGACCAAGTTGCCATAACGAGTTGACAGCTCTCTTGTCAATCAATAATCCATCTGGCAGTATCAACATAAGCACAAGGTTTCAAGGCCATCGGGAGCTCATAATCTTGGCACAGATTACAATGTTTGGATGTATTGGTTAAGAAGCAGTCCAACACGCCATCAAAAATTCATTTTCTTGACTTTTCCTTAGGAAAACCAACATTTACCATAATCTTATCATTGCTAACAAGTCACGTGGACCAACAAAGACGAACTAAAGGTTACTACTACAATGACATTGGCTGATAATTTCTGGCAGTTTGAGTGAACAGCGCTATCAGGAAGGATGTTAGACATTGATAAGTAAAATTCATCAATTTGACAGTTACATTTCCTCATGATTTTTTTAACAAATGTGAAAGTTTCAACATCTGCGTGACATTGTCTTGTACAAGAATATTCCTAACTATAGTTTAACTATACCAAGAATATCTACTTTGGACAAAAATTTGACACCGAGTGAGGAATATACGAAATTCATTTGAAAAATTCTGGTGTTGGAACTGCATGATAACATTTTTTTTTATTGAACATTTATCCCCCAGTTGGATGAAGTGCTACATTCCTTCGACATCAGCAACAAATAGTTGCCCAATGCCTCATTTCCCCCATGGCACTGGGTATTTACCCATTTAATGCGTCATAACATCTTTAACACCACATAACTGAGAGATGAGAAATGTGCAAGAGGCCAGTGCCAACTAATAAACCTTGGACCTAAATTTCATTGCTGAATTTCAATAACAACTCTTGAGTTCAGAAACACCAGGGCCATACAGCTGATACAACCATTGAAACCGCAGTAAATATGTTTTGAAACCGGGCTCGTAAAGCAACTTGTTCGAGACAAGATATACGAGCCAACGCATATCGGCTCGTACAGAAACCCTATTATTTCATCAGTTTCAAGAACATTTCCAGAATTACTCCCTGAGGAATTTGAAAATGGGACGCCAACAACAACCGCGGTTTCAAAACCGTTTCGCGAAGGCCTTTGTCGTGCCTCACTGACATTTTGTTTGCCTGAATGTGGCATCTGCTAAAATGTTGCCCCACTTGGAAAAATTTTCTGAAAAATGTTGAATACCATATTGGAAGCACAAGGAGAAACATGGAAAAACTTCCAAAAAAACCCCGTTAAAGGTCAACCGACATTCGATGAATTTGTTATAAATAGCATCTTAGCAAGGTTGAGCATTGAGAGGAACCATTAAATCCGAAAATATTTTCTGCATTCTTGAGAAATGCTGGAAAATCGAGAGTAGACAGCCATCATCTTGGAATTCAGAAAGACTGACAATACGACAGGAAGTTGAAACAATAGAGACATTTAGCAACCCAGACTCACTGTTGACAGGATTGACAGAACTGGTTTTTTTCGAAATGCACATGTGCCTGATAACGTGAATGGGATTCATGGTAAAGGAGAACAAAACCGTGAAGAGCTCAGTTTCATGGAGTAAAAAACAACAATAAGCCAGGTAAAGTTTGCTTTTCTGTGTTGGATGATATCTAACGGCGCTTCTTCTAAATACCATCCGTTCAGGGTACCGTATTTTATGGACTATAAAAAACTCCCAATATCATTAAGGAAACAATTATATGTGTGCTCTACCCTTTCCTGTCGATTTACGTGCAAACACTGGAAAGCATCTGTTAAAAAATATATAAAATGAGATGTGATAATGGCTGTGATGAGTGTTTATAGGATGTTAACGAACGGATGTCATGTCCGTGAGTTAGGGCATACAGTATGTCAGCGTGCGGGCTCGATTTTGATGTGTGGACATGGGTTAATTTTTTACTCGTTGAGTGTATTTTAATAAATAAATAAATAAGACGCTACAGACTATAAGATGCAGCTGAATTTTGGAAGCAGTTTTTTTTTGAAGAAAAAGTGTGCCTTATAGTCTGTAAAATACGGTATACATCAATTGACAGGGGGAAGGAGCCCTGTCGTCAATGTTACATACTAAAATCAATTTAACAAGGAATTTTACCGTTGTATGAGACATGCGGTCAACATTTAAGGTAAGTTAACCGTTCGGAGTTTGCTATATCTCTCAAATCTGAGAAATAAGTGAAAGTATTCCAGATCCCAGGATATAACGTGATTAAGTCCAGGGACATCACCGGTCAATGTTCCCCGGTGTTTTGGAGAAGTACCAAAGAAATCTGGAAAATGTTTACCTCTATCTAAACTTGTAAGGTTCATGCAGATCAACCTGTCATTGAAAACTTGAAGGATGGAAAGATAACACAGCCCTTGACAGTTTCATACACCTGGAAGATCACCATCGTCCTCGAGGGTTCGTTCCCACGAGGTTGAATCCAACTCAAGATAATGTGGTCTGACCTTTATCGAGGGGATATCATATGGTGTAGAAGACCTGCAAGAGGTCCTTGACGCTGACCTAAAGAAAACTTTCTCCTGATTGTCACACATCATTATTTTCCAATAACATCCAGAAGGCTTCCTCTCCCCAGTGCCATACTGTATTCTAAGGTCAGAAGATTAAGAATCTTCAATCACACTTAACCCAAATTCTACCAAATTTCGTTTTTTAACTAAGTTGCCCTTGTACTTATTAAATGACCACTGCCTTATCATATTTAGTAAATACAATTGTGGAATGCCAAGACGACTTCCATATAGGACAGAAGTGATATTGGTGGCAGGGTTCAAAAAATAACATTGGAATATTTTGATATCAACAATTAATTATTATTATTACTACTACTACTACTACAGCAACAACAACAACAACAACAACAACGACAACAACAACAACAAAGTGCATTAGAATTGTGGGCATATTGGATTTGTTTGGAAGAACTATCATGGCATTTGTTTGGAAACAACTGTGGTTTTTCTAATAAGGTAAAAACGCAATATTCTAAGGTAAAAGCACGATTTTTCTAAAGTAAAAACACGATTTCTTTAAGGTAAAAACGCAATTTTTCTATGGTAAAACATTAAATTTTCTAAGGCGAAAACGCAATTTTTCTATGATCAAACAGGAAATTTTTAAGGTAAAAACGCAATTTTTATAACTTAAAACGCTTTTTCTAAAGTAAAAGCCCAATTTTTCGCAAGTAAACGCCCGATTTTTCTAAGATGAAAACGCGATTTTTTTGTGGTAAAAACGAGGACCAAAATCATACCTCCTCCCCCATATTCAATATTCAGTTATAAAATGCCGTTATTGGGATGATCTTTCAAAGTGGTCATCAGCTGACAACGTTAGCGTTGTTGGAATTGCATACCACATCTCTTAGGTTTTTCAGCAATATATTTAAAGGTAAATTTAGGATATTTAGAGCGTACCTTGCAATGGGAAATCCCCGCCAGTTAGTAGGTTTTCCAAATGGAAGGTACTCCAAGAAGGTTTCCTTTACCACTGGCACAACAACATCGCTTTTAAAAATCCCAAAGTGATGACATGACGTCGATGAATTACATCATCGTATCACCGCGTGCATCCCATCTTACCGAGAAATTGCGTAATCCGCGTGTTTTCATTTCTATCAGATTCTCTAGAAATATTTCCACGATTCTGGTTAAAGATTCCGAGAGCTTCGTGGTGGCACTCGAACGACAAAGGGTGAGATCGCGTACTGGATAAAGGAGAATTGCACGCAAACTGGTGCCAAGCCAGAAAAGCGGTTGGAAGTGCCCAAAAATTCCAAAATTAGAAAAAAAAGGGGTACGGCACAACGGTGGTCCGCCCAGAATAAATAAAAAAAACAAGATCCTGGTTCAAAATCAGGAAATTCTCCAGGGCAACCGTGGCGGAAACGTGGATTTCGGATGTGCGATCACGATACAGGAAACGCCATATAGTGGTAAAGTGCGACCCTAAAAAAGTAGTACTCAAACGAATTTTTCACTTGGGCTATCTGAATTTGGCCCATATATGGTGCACATGCGCAGTAGATTCAAGCAGCTCAGTCAAGGTCTACAAGTTGAGTGTCTTTTGTGAAATGGACACAAATGCAGCTTGCCCAGGTTGCAGTTGAAAGGAAACCTACTTTTTACTTAATGGGCGGAGCTAAAAACATAAAGGGGCGGAGTATCGCTATGTAAACGCCAGTGCGCATGCGCGTGGCACCAAAACGCACGAAAAGCATGGAGTGTGTGAACCTGGCATTATACAGCTGACAAAAGTGAGTTCGGAAAGCGAGTTTGGGGCTGAAAACCTTTTTTTCTCCAGCACTTCTGCAAGTTCCATTGCAGTATAGGTCCATCCAAATAGAAAGCGCCATTTTAAAAAAAAACTGGGTCAGAACATATTCAATGGCCCCAACTAACTAATTAAACTGCAGACAAGTGGGTTGGGGGTCACTTTGAGTACCCTTAATGATTTCCAATATGGCCCTATGTTGAGTTGAACCGAGTTTTTGTAACAATTTTCAATGATTTGTAATTGTTGCATGTTACCATTTAAGTACAAAAATGTGGCCACATGACCAGGGGTTGATGAGCCTGATTTAGGCTAATTCAATAAATTTAGTGTGGAGACAAACATCTGTCAAGAACAAGGTCGAGATACATGAAGATGAGCATTATTCCATTCCTGGTGGAATTTGCAAAAGGTCCATTCCCACCCAAACAGACTGTAAAATTCTAGATTTTTTCATCCACATTCCAAGAAAGTAATACACAAGTCTCGATTGAAAGACAACAGCCATATATATATATATATATATTTTTTTTTCATTTCATCTGGCGTTGAACTAGGCCACTCATCGCAATTTCCGAATGTAAAAATCTAGGCCACGCAACAGTTGCTTTCCCAGCTCCCAGGGAGCGGGTTGAAACGCGAGGGTTTCGACTGTAACAAACACTTCCCTAAATGGGCAATGAGCGTGCCATTAGCCTGTTGGTGAGACAATTTTTCAGAGTTAACAATCTAGGCCCGGGTTAAAAATAATCCAGGGCTCCTGCACTCGGCTAAAGAAATCCAAAGACACATCACATCAATTTGGAATGAATAATTGTTGGTCAAGTGGACATATGGACGGACATCTTGTTTGTTGTTATCGTTGTTGTATGTCACAGAAAATCCATAGCATGACATTAGTTGTTTTGGGTGTTAACCACTACGTGACACTGACCAGCTCCTGCAGGATTATAAACATCTTACAAGAATCCAACCTTGAAGACAATCAAGAAGATATCAGAAATGTGAATTTTCAAAAAACGTCCATTGATAAACTTCTGGATGTTCTGGAAAAACAGGAAAACCTACAAGCTCGTCTGGAAATGTTCTTAGAATGTCGGAAGAAGAAGTTCGAAGGTAAAGAACGGCTTGTACAGTGTGTCCCAAATCTATATTTACAACTTAATCATTCGAGCTGAAGAGTTTGCAGAGGACAAGGATTCTTGTTGAAGATTATGAAATTCACAAGAATTTCTGTGGAAGACTAGAGAAAAGTCAAGGATGCTTTGTGAAAACTATGAAAAGGACAAAGATTCTAGTTGAAGACTATGGGAAAGTTCAAGGATTCTTATTGAAGACTTTGAAAAAGTCAAGGATTTTCATCGAAGATTATGAAAAGTTCAAAGGTTCTTGCTGAAGACTTTGAAGAGGACAAGGATTCTTGTTGAAGATTATGAAATTAACAAGAACTTTTGTGGAAGACTATGGAAAAGTAAAAGATTCTTGGTTGAAGACCGTGGTGACCATCCAGAAAATTAACTTAAAAACAAACCATTCCTCCAAAATCTCTCAAAACGTAAAACTTCCTGAATTCCAAATTGATTGACATCCGAAATCTCGAGCGCCGTGTATTGACAAGTCAGTTTTGTGATTTACATACCAAGTGGTCTGCACTCATAGACATTGCCAAAAAAAACCACTTCCTTCATACTTTGATCCCTATCGTGTTTACAAACAAAGAGTTACCAAATTTAATCCGTAATTTGATTTGTATTTTTAACGCGTAGGCGTGAGTCACAGGTTGTTGTATTTACTAACAAGTACATGCCACTTCTGACGTCATCTACTCGATGTGTTGAAGCCCATTTGCCGTGACGTCAATCCTTGGTCAACTACATGCTTGAAATAACTAAAGTATGTTTGGATTGAACTTCAACAACAACATTTCCTTAAAATAAATTTCAGTTGCGCAAAACGCATCATAGATGACGCTGTTATTTCGAAATGGCCCCTTCCGGTCACACCATCTATTTTTCACTTTATAACCATTAACAGCTTTCCCATTCAATCAAGCGTTTAAAACAAAATTCAGAACACTGTTTGCCTTGTCTACCAAAAATTTAAAAATTCGAACATTGGAACATTCAAAAATTCAAAAATTCAAAAAAATTGAAACAGTCGAAAAGCAAAAAATTCGTACATTCAAAAACAAGAACATTCGAAAATTCGAAAATTCAAAAATTGGAACATTCGAAAATTTAAATAGTCGAACATTGGAACTTTCAAAAATCCAAGATGGCGAATTCAGCATGGCATGGCAGTCCAAGAAAGCGGCACACCCACAAAAAGGTCACATGACCATTCACGCCACTCGACCAATCCAGGTGCGATTCAAGGTTACCCACAGTGCCACGCGTTTGGAATGCAAAATCATGGAACTCGTGACATGTTCTGGAAAATCACGCATTATGTGTATCTCCCACTCCACTCTCGCAATACTTTTCAAGGCTGGCGATTACTCAACGCGAACAACGCAGCTTGCGTAGAAAGCGAGTGTGTTAAAATCAGCTGGTGTGAAGGAATTTCTCGCCCTCCTTCGTTCGGCAATCTAGAATGTTTGGCTGTCAGTGTCACCCAAACAAGAAAAAGAAGAACGGTTCTTGTGGTGTACCAATTTACAAGTTCATCGTGACAGGAAAATGTCAATGGCTCGAAATTAACAACTAGGTCTTCATCTAGGCACTGATCTAGTATTTTTTTCTTCTTCACTAATTAGTTTTATGTTTTGTTTTTGTTTTCCTTCCTTAATCAGAATTAAAGTTGAGAAACTGCAAACAGTATTGGCTAACCTATTTTTAAATGGAAAACGGAACTTTCCTTTGACGACATCTTAATCACCTAAAAAAACTTTCGTTTTTCTTAGATCTTAGAATCTTTTCAGTTTAGAAAAGTACCATTTATCTAAGACGAAACCTTTTTCAGGCTAGAAAGCCGTGATGTTACTTTGATTAAACATTTTTCTCTTAGATTAAACCTTTTCAATTTAGAAAACTACCACTTTTCTATTAGATGAAACTTTTTCGATTGTTCGAGTTTGAATTTTCGAATTTTTGACTTTTCGAATGTTCCAATTTTTGAATTATCAAATATACTTTTTTAATTTAGAAAACTATCATTTTACATAGATGACACCTTTTCACTTAGATTAAACCCTTTCAATTTAGAAAACTACCATTTTTCTAAGATGAAACCATTTTAAGTTTGGAAAACAAAATTATCTCAGATTAAACCTTTTTTAGTGATAACTATCATTTTCACATGGATGAAACTTTCAATTTGGAATGTTATTTCTACGAAATAGTAAGTAGCAAACCAGCAAAATTACCAAAACATCCACATCTTTCAAAAACGTCTTTTTGCACAACTGCATGCAAAACCCGAATCGTTGCTGATAAAAAAAACAAGTTTTACCATTCCACTTTGCATATTTGTCGATGAAAGCAATTCTATTAATTAGTTATCAAATTTACACCGATCTAATTACACTTTTGACCCTGAACACTGAAATCTAAATATCGTGGGCAAGTCTAAACACGCCTACATGATGCACTCACGCCACCTCGCGGCACATTAAAACAAAATCTCTACCAAGTTACCCATATTTGTGAATCATAATATGGACAAGTCACTGTATGGCGCTTCAAGAGTTTCCGACCTTCCCAATTCGAAATTGGAAAACGAAAACAAAGTTTCATCCATATTTTATCCGCAGAACAATGGCTTATCATGTGGTTTTTTTTTCCTGGTAAAGTAGTAACCAAGCAGTCTACAGCCACTTCATGTTAGTGTCACGTGTCCCGATGAACTTTGAATACTAAAACTAGTAAGCCAAGTAGCGATTATCTTTCACATCGTCGCACTTTGATCGTGTTTTACAAATTTGTAGGTTTTAAAAAAAAAGGGTCGAATGTGAAAAACAGGCAGGAATTCCAAAGAAAAACTGGCAATTTTTAAGTTGTTATTTACATCTTAAGGACACAAGTGTGGCAGCCAAACATTAGAGAAAGTTCGATTTTCACAGACAGTTTTTTAGAATGTGGTTACGGCGCTTCAGCCAGAATATCTGTTGAAAGTAGATGATGACAATCTTTTTTTGGAACCTTGAACCGTTAGCTGATTAAGATACGGGTCTAGGGCGTCATTTGGTCATTTTAAAAAAAAGTGTACCCCTTTGGCGTCCTCATAAAAAAACCTCCACTAATTTTGTCTTTTTCGAGGTTAACCCACGAGCAATGACACTACACACTACCCACGTGATCCAGTGAAGGGCAATTCCAAAATTTCCCTGAGAGTAGGGGAACTTTGAAAGTGTATTTTCTGTAAATCTTCAAATTTTCCAAAAAATCTTCTCATTTTCCCAAAAGTATTCACATTTTTCCAAACATTTTAACACATTTTTCCCAAACATCGTCACACATTTTCCCAATAATCTTCACATTTTCCCAAACATCTTTACATTTTCCCAAATATCTTTACACATTTTTCCATTAATCTTCACACACTTTCCCAAACGTCTTTACATTTTCCAAAACATCTTTACATTTTCCCAAACATCTTTACATTTTCCCAAACATTTTCACGCTTTCCCAAAAATCACTCCAACGATTTGTGCATTGTCCACTGACTAAACATACAGTAACTGTAGTCACAATACGACAATTGTGGAATTTTCATGCAGGAATTACGGCTCTTGGGGTAACTTTAGTCGCATTCCAATGCCCAAGAAGAAGACATAATAGAATAAAAACGAACCTTTTGCTCCAGAATGGTCGCATTTTCCCCATTTTTGCTATTTCTGCGTTCCACTTGAAAAGGCAAAAAAACATTAAAATAAAAAATAAAAACCAATTTTCCCATCAGCTGAAACCGAAACAACCTGAAATACGGGTTTCCCGCAGTGTCGCCAAAAGGTGATGCTTTGGAAAAATGTATGCTAACCACTTTTGAAACCCAGCAACCTCTTCGAACCCTCCAAAAATAACAACGATGTATACTACTTCATTCTGACGTCCATGTTTGTTTGTTTTTTACGGATTTTTCCATTTATTACGGTTGGAATTTTCCCGTGTCGTGACGAAACTTGTTCCATCTTGTTGTTTCAAACTTGTAACAATTTGCTCGTAAGCAATGAACATTTTTAACCCTAACAATTTCGACAGAATGAAAGTCAATTTCATCGTCACATCTGCAGAAATCAGCGTTTCCGGCTGAAGCTGCTAACCTCTCGAAGGAACTTATTCCATGAACTTGCAAGACGTATTTATTCAAAAATTTGCATTTTTAGTTTCCAAAACCAACAATTACTACAAAAAGTGCTCTCCATCAGTAACAGCAAATAGACCTAACATTTCCAAAAATCAAGTACACAGTCAGTTCTACCAAAAAATCAAGTACACAGTTCTACCAAAAAATCAAGTACACAGTCAGTTCTACCAAAAAATCAAGTACACAGTCAGTTCTACCAAAAATCAAGTAAGCAGTCAGTTTTACCAAAAATCAAGTACGCAGTCAGTTCCACCAAAAATCAAGTACGCAGTCAGTTCTTCCAAAAATCAAGTACTCAGTCAGTTCCACCAAAAATCAAGTACGCAGTCAGTTCTTCCAAAAATCAAGTCGACAGTCAGTTCTACCAAAAAATCAAGTACACTGCCAGTTCTACCAAAAATCAAGCACACAGTCAGTTCTACCAAAAATCAAGCACACAGTCAGTTCTACCAAAAATCAAGTACACTACCAGTTCTACAGAAAATCAAGTACACAGTCAGTTCTACCAAAAAATCAAGTACACTGCCAGTTCTAGCAAACCTCAAATTACACAGTCAGTTCTACCA
>JAQGBW010005375.1:0-12106 GCA_034698625.1 Julus scanicus
ACTACCTTTAGACTTGGTTTAAGGTACGTTTATTTATCTCAAATTAAAGTACTTTCAGTGCTCATGTAACCGCAGTATATTTCAACTGTGACAAATAGTTATCATTGCTTCATAAGATTTGCCCAATTATTGAAATTCCAAAATACTACAATAGTAATCAGTTTTACATAAATTTAACATTTTGACTTTGTACCAACTTTCTCAAATCCTGTTTTTTCACGCTTGAATACGTACAACAACCGCGTTGTTGTAATTATTATCAGGACATTGTGTGCCATAGAAACGCTCGGCAATTTAATTTTAAGTGTTATCTAATCTAATTTTTTCCAATTAGGTCATCGTGTCGTCCCATAACATTTTTAGGGAAGAGTGGGGAGCATTGAGACATGGGGTTATATATAGGTGAGTAGCATTAATAAATAAGTTTTATTTTGGATATTTTGGCTTCAGATGTTTAAGCTAAAGCGCCTTTACTTACTACTATATATAACAACCTATGCAGAAAATTATGGTTTGGAATTTAAAAAGTAGGTTTTCGTCATAAAATGAGTTTTGGTTTGTTAGAAAACTCAGTTAGACTTCACTGCAGAAATTCTATCCATTGCTTATTAATTAATGCATATATTATTATTAAATAAATATAAACACATAGTTTTAGTTGAATGTAATTGCCTTTAATGCAATTTTAGTTTGAGTTCAAATTCCATGTGGGCTAAACTGAGACAACTGATTTTGGGCAAGGTGAGACATTCAGCTTTAAATTTACATTTTTGTAGTTGATGTCAATTTTAATAATTATTATAATGTATGTGTTGAACAAAGTTCATAGTCAAAAATAATTTAGAAAAATTGAAATTAAACGATTTTCGCATGAAAGATGGAAATCGCATATTTAAGTAACTTATTTTTTAGTATAATAATTTCGTTTTGTTGCTATCTTTACGTTTTTCAGTAAAGCAATGATAAGTGCAAGTAATTGGTGTTTTTTTTTCTCATAATTTTGTCTAATTCATCAAGTGCTTGGTTTATCTCAGGAGTGGGGTAAAACGAGTCATTTCCTACAAATTTAGAACGCTAAATTTTATAGTAGATTTAACAGAATTCGCTTCATAGAATTTTCATACACATACTATGAACACTTAGTTAAACCACATGTCCTTACAATTTTAGAACAATAGGACAATTATTAAAAGCGCAAAAAAATGTTTTAGTGAAGTGTCTATAATGCTCCCCGTAATCACTTGCGATTACTTTTTGAATGTCCCCTTTTAGTTGTGAAATCCTTCGCTGCATGAGTAGTGGGCACATGAGCTAAGTTCACCTTCAACAGTTGTTGATGAAAAAAGTTTGGAAATCCGGATGTTTTGACGTTACATTCTAGTTTCGGGAGTTTATTCGATGCCTGGTTTGTCATAGTTAACTTCGCAGCAGAGCGACGACCTTTCATAGTGCAATTCTTTTAGACGGTTTATCAAGGTTTTGCCCACCAGGTGGGTGCCAAGTGAGTCATGGCCACGTGACATGAAGTGTATTCAAACAGCAGTGGGTTTTATGCACGGTTAAATATAGACTGCAGAATGTTTCTGGCATGAACTAAACCTCAGGACTACGACTCTTGAAATCCTATCCGAAAAGTCAAAATGGCCAGAAAATCGAAGAAGTTCGGAAAGCAAAACTATGCCAAACTAAAGGAAAATTGTCTGAAAAATAACAGTCTATTCGAAGATCCTACATTTCCAGCATCAAACGAATCTCTGAACTTTCAAAATAGAGATCTTCCAGGGCGTGTTGAATGGAAACGACCGACGGTAAATATTTTAAAATTCTTATCCTAATCTATATAGTGTTGATTTAGTTGTGTTTTGGTTTATGGAAGTACATGTATACGTTATATGTCTAGGTATCGGGTTAATTTTGGAAAATTACCGAATATAGATGGGCAAAAAAATAGCGTTGGGAGCGTACAATTGGGTCGTGTGTGAACAAGTGAAATTCCACATTTATACTTCTGCGTTTTGCAAAAATTTCAGTTTTAATTTGTAAAAAATGAGTTTCTTGAATCTGAACGTGCGTTTTCCAACTTGCGCAATTAGTGTGTTGAAGGGTGGTTTTTAATTATAGTCACGTAGCTAGGCTCCATGCAGCTAGTAATTATTGTAGCTGTCACTTTTGGCATTACATTTTTTATTACATCAATTATAAGTTTAATTTAATTTGTCTTATCTTAAATACCGTCTCAAATGCTGGTTTTACTAGATTGGTATATGGCATATTTCTAAACTCATCATTTTCTGAAAACTTGCGTATGAAAACTATATCCATTTAATATTGATTGCAAATCCGGGACTAACATAAACTGTATGTGCAAGTTTGCAATTATAAATTGGGTAATTTGACATATGCGGGATGTCTCAAAACTAAGTTACACAGGGCATCCAATCGAAAAACGGAAATATACATTTAAAAAGGGGACCTTTATCTATTTTTCAACATTAGTCTCCGAGCCGATTGATGCACTTGTCCCACCGTGACACCAGTTTCTGTATACCATCGTTGTAAAAAGTGTGTTTTTCCAGCATCAAACGAATCTCTGAACTTTCAAAATAGAGAAGCTGTTACCCACCTAAGTGGGTAACAGCTAGCCAATGATGAACTGTTTTAATGAGCTCATTGTCACTCCAGAAGGACTGTCCACCAAGATACAGCTTCATGGGCCCGAATAGACAAGTCACTTGGCGCCAAATAATTTTTACCTGTTTGGGCCCATGAGTGACAATGAGCTCATTAAAACATTTCGTCATTGGTTGTATACCCAACCGAACACCTTTTACAACGATTTTGGTTGATAAAGTATACAAATTAATGTATTGAAGCGATAACATTCGTAAATGATGTTGGGGGTCATTCGAAAGGTCTCGACGAGGGGAACACAGATCGGAAATTACCGATTGGGTCAATTGAATTGGGTAATGGTTCCCATTCATAGTTTGAAATTAAATTAACATCTTTCGGCCTAGGTTATTTTTAGAACAAATTTATTAATTTCTACAGGGGATTTCAGAGGGGTTTTACCTCCCCCCTTTTCAGGTAAACAAATTTTGGTTTGGTTACCTTAATTACATACACGTGACAGCTTTTTCTCCACCTTACGTAGTCTGGACCAATCCGGAGACAGACAGGGCTAATGTACCTGAGGCATATTGGATCCTTCCAGCCCACTTATCCCTGGATGGGCCCAGACTATATAAAGGGGACTCCAGACTAAAAACAACAGTCTTATTCCTAAATCTTAACACTTCTGGTGTACTATTCTGTTATCGAGATAATTTCATGTTCTATGATAATAAAATCTGAAACTGTTCAGTTGAACTTTTAATGTGCGTTTGGCTCCAATCACTCCATCGACTTATAAAGATAAATCACTAACTCCACTACATCAGAGGGATAGAGGGGGAGACCAAAGCCATTGATGCGGCCACCCCCCAGGGGATTAGATTCACTTGTGGGACGAGACCGAGTCAGCAAACCAAGACTCCATGGCCTGAGATCTACGAGCCGTGTTTAACGTAGCTTCAGTCCTGGAGCCTTAAAATCCGACACTTTTCCGACGTTTGGAACTAACCCTACTTCTACAAGTAACGACTTCCATGTTTGTCAGCGTTAACTAATACACCCAGGTCATTGCGCCAGTGCAGTGTTGGTTATGCTCAAGTTACCAAGCAACCGGAGAAAGAATAATCATAAAAACGATACATTTACGAGCAACCTAGCCTAAAAGCGACTGAGAAGCGATTACATATTAACAAGCATAAAAGGCATTATGTCTGAAAGCCTGGTTGAGAAATCGCTAGGAGCGCGATCCATCGCTTTGCAGCGGAATTAGATCTAACTCCTGCATGGGTTGGAGAACAAGTCACAAACCCAGCAGATGCAGGAATTAGACCTTACGACACAGGTTACCAATTTACCCAGGATGACAACGAGTCTCTTGTTGAATATGACATGGCACGACGCTCATCTCGCCCCAGTATAATAATATGGGAAATAAAGATGACTACAAGTTTACAACCTACACGTCATTTAAACGTACAACGTCATGTATTGATGATGGTTGTAGGCGTTATGACAAAATTAAACAAATAGTTAAAACTAACATTTTTTTTTCATGGTCATGTGTCATAGTTATGAATATTCTGAAGCTGGTGCTAGTTTTCACGTATTTTTGTTTTTAATTCTAGTAAACATTACTTTTTTACATATCTTTTTTTTAGGAAATCTGTCCTGATCCTAAATTGGTCGTTGGGAGATTAAATAGCACAAACATCACTCAAGGAAGTGTAGGAAACTGCTGGTTTGTTGCTGCTTGTTGTTCACTTGCCAAAGAAAAGGAGCTTTGGGACAGAGTAAGTATTCCATGGACAGTAAGATAAAATTGTTCATTAGTTGTTTAAGTACTCTTCGGACCTGTGAAAAATAATGTATTTAGGCAGGTCATGCTTTTAGACAGGTTCATCAACAGACATGTGCAAGTACAGCTGAAAAATAGGGAATTATCCCCTTTTTCAATTCTAGATGAATCACTAGCACTTGGGTACCATTTTAATGCAAGTACAAGCACAGTACCTGCCTGCTGCATTTGGTAATGATTGTGTAGGCCTAGAACGGAAAAATGGTGTGTAAATTAAGGTTCGAAACACATGACTGCAGCCAAGCCACAATCTCTAAAACACTCAAGAAGTAACAGAGCATCTAGCCAAATCTGACAACAAAAAACCTCAATGTTAAGCATCTACGGACCGTCAGATATCCACCTATGAAGTCTGTACTCATTGAGTGCCTTAACCCAACCAAGAACGTGCAACGTAAAATGTCAATCTAAGTGGTAACCTTATCTTAGTTTGATTTTTCCTGCAGTTCCACTGATGATATTATTTCATAAATTCATTGTGGCCAATACAAATTATTCATTATTACTTTAAGGAGTTTTATTTATTTTTACACGGGTCCCAAGTCAGGACACACACATTTTATGCGTTTAGAGAGGTTATTTATTTAAACAGGTTCTACTGTACTGATAATTTTGTTTTATTTTAGGTTGTACCTGATTATGAAAACCAGGATTACAAAGCTAATGATGCAAACCAGCATGGTGGGATATTTTATTTCCGCCTTTGGGTTTTCGGTAAATGGATGGATGTTACCATTGACGATCGCCTTCCTACAGTTAATGGGCATCTCGTCTTTGCCCATTCTCAACAGAGCAATGAATTTTGGTGTTCACTTTTAGAAAAGGCCTATGCCAAGTAAGTTGGGGAAAAATAATATTTGGAAGTGAAAATCTAACGTTATATCATTTTTTTTTTACAAATACGATGTACATTTGCAGACTTTTTGGCTCTTATGCTGCTATGGAGGGTGGGAACTTGGTAGATGCACTGATTGACTTTACTGCTGGGTTTGCAGAGCGTATTGAACTAAAAGATACTGGGGCACATGACGATGAACTGAAGAGGAAAGATTTGTTTCGAACATTACGGAAAGAATGTGAAAATCATTCATTGATGTGCTGTGCCATCAAAGTGAGCAGAATTTAGATTATAGATAGCTATAAATTAGTAAACTAAATTAGTTTGTGTCCCAGTAAAACATGTCGAATTCCATAGGCATCCTCACCTAATGAAATGAACAGCCGTACTGCCATGGGACTTGTCATGGGGCATGCTTATTGTATTACTGACGTACGTAAAATCAGCACGGCCAAGACTAGCCTTTTTGACATTTTCAAAGGGCGTGAAAAATTACGCATGATTCGTCTAAGAAATCCTTGGGGCGAAAGAGAATGGTCTGGAGCATTTAGTGATGGGTGAGTGTATTTTTTTTTATAACTGTTTTATGTTTAGATGCCAATTATTAGTGTTTGGAGAGACAGAGAAAAATTAGGAAAATTTAATAAGTTATGTATTCATTCAAATCCGATATCACTGCTGATATTGTTTTTTTTTTTTTTTTTTTTGTTTAAAAAAAACTTCGAAAAATAAGTAGATAAAATATAAATATAAACTTCCTTATTAGTTTTTCGGTGTAATGTTCAAAAGTTCACAAAAATGACATTGAAAAAATCAAATTTTTTTATCTGTCTGAATTAATTCTTTAAAATTACTGCCAAATGTTTAATATTTCTGGTCAATGCTTGTCAGAATACAACATAAATCGCATTTAAATTAAATACAAGAATTATGCATAATTTGATAATACTTCTGCTGTTAATTTTAAACAATGATAAATGAATTTGAATTCCTGGTTGTGCGGCTTTTTAATTTAAAATAAATATTGCGCAATCATTGATTAACGCCTCCTGCCAATTTACAGTGGTGGATCAGCTGGTTGATAAACGTTTTCAAGTTGCGAAAAAAAATTATGGCTTTAACTCAAGAAAAACCACATGGTTAGCTGCATGTATATTCCATATATTTAATAATTAAGATAAATGTACAGAATTCATTTTAATTTTTGAAGGAAAAAAATTAGCAAAAGTATGCATTTGTTTCCTGGACAAAGCAAATGCAACTGAAATTGCAATCGCAGATCTATAAAGTTTTTCTCAATATTTTGTGGCAAAACCATTGTTTTTAATCACTGCCTTGCACACACCGAGAGGGCATTAATTCAAACAACTTCGTCATAGTGTCCTGTGAGATCTCTTACCAGGCTTTTTCGATTGCTTGAAAAAGTTGGTCCTGGCTGCTCACGTTCGTATGGTCAATTTTTCTATCCACAAGTTCTCAATTGGGTTAAGGTCAGGGGATTGAAGTGGCCACTCTAATACCTGCACGTGCTTATCCTGGAACCAAGATTTGACCACCTTTGAAGTGTGTTTTGGATCGTTGTCATGCTGGAAGAACCATTTCAATGTCCTATTCCAAACTGCAAAAGGCAACATGACGTCGATGAACGTTCCTGTACATGTACGTAGCGATCCATTATTCCAGTAATGCGATGAAGAGAGCCACAACAAACATCCCAGACCATAACGCTGCCTCCACTGTGCTTGACAGTCTTCTGACAATAACGTGGATCAAAGCATTTTCATAGTGGCTGGCACACACAACAATTTCCATCACAATCAATGATGGACTCGTCACTAAACAAACGTTCCGGACAATTAAGGCATGGGCCTTCTTCATCGCATTACTGGAATCATGGATCGTTACATGTAAAGGGACATTCTTCAAGATGTCATGTTGACTTTTGCAGGTTGGAATATGACATTGAAATGGTTCTTTCAGAATGACAATGAATTGATACAAAGCACACATTTAAGGTAGTCAAAACCTGGTTCCAGGATAAGCACGTGCAGGTATTAGAGCGGCCACCTCAATCCTAAATATTAATAAAAACTAAATAATCTGTAATTGCAATTCCAGTTGCATTTGTTTTGTCCAAGAAAAAAATGTATAGTATTGTTAATTTTTTTTTCAAAGATTCAAATGAATTCTGTACATTTCTCTTGTTTATTAAATAAATGAAATGTACATGCAGCTATCCATATGGTTTTTATTGGGTTTAAGCCATAAATATATATTTTTTGCAACTTGAAAACGTTTATCAAACAGTTGCATATATTTTGTCCACCACTGTATGTGCTGTTCCTGCACTATTTCAGGTGCTCATGCTTATAAGTGCAAATTAATTTATAGTACTTAGGTCAGTGATTTTCCACCTTTAATAACTCACATGGAACCAAACAAGGTGCTGTACCTTTGCACACCATGTTTTACAATAAGATAAGAATCGCACTATTTTGACATATTTCTTTTATGGATTAATGCTTTCAATTTACAATAAAATTGCTTGAATTACGTTGCACAACAGAATTATGTCTGCTACTAATATTCAGTCTAATACAGTGCTAATACCTAACATGCACTGATCATTTTTTTTAAATTATCATTTTTATATTTTGTATGTTTTCTGCACATTATTAATTAAACCAAACATTCTCAGCTGAATAATTATTAAATAATCTAACATGTCATTATGATTACTAGGTTCTTTTGCAGCTAATAGCACATTAGAGCATAAATGAAGGTCCATTCACTGCATGACACATTGCTTTTAACATGCATGGGTGGGCATGAGCCTAACCACTTGAGGTGCTGCTCTTCTTTATTCCAGAGCTTGGTGTTTTGCAACCTCATCATTAAATCGCCTATTTTCTAGTTCTGAGGAGTGGTCAAAGGTTTCCGCTAAGGATCGTCAGAAAGTTGGACTTACATTTCAAGATGATGGAGAATTTTGGTAAAGCAAAACAAAACAAAAACAACAACAAAAAACTTTTGTCACTTCATTCATTTATTATTTTCATAATCTTTCTTCATTTGTCTTGGTAGGATGACGTTTGAGGATTTTTGTGTTCATTTTACAGACATTAGTCTGTGCTATTTAATAAATACATCTTGGTTTTCATTTGCCAAAAAATGGAATGAAGCACTTTTACATGGCCAGTGGTGTGATGGGCCAAGGGGAACAAGCTTGGATCGTGCAGGAGGATGCTCCAATCACAAGGAAACATTTTTACAGAATCCTCAGGCCGGTTTTATTAATGGCTATTTAATTAATATTTTGCATATAATAACATGATAATGTCGTTGTTACACTAATGCAAGTGAAGTGCAACAATATTCATATATTTGCATATTGTAGCATTTGTAAACAATTTTCCATTTTAAAGTAGTTCATAAGCAATACATTTAAGAAATTTTAAATATTCAAATTATTAATTTTTTTAATGCTCTATCTGGTATAGTATTCAATAGATGTGAAATCTGACGATGACAAATTCTTAATTATGCTGCAGCAGAAAGATGTTAGAGGTGAAAAATCTGCAGACAGTGGATTATTTAGCATTGGGTTACAAATTATAAAGGTAAATCGCTAATTAAGCAGACATTCATATAGTTAAAACATGATCAAACAGTTAATTAATATAGAAACTAAAATTAACATTTTTATATGTAGGTGGAATTTAATCGTAAATATCGACTGCATAGTCTCCAAAAAGTTGTTTCCACTTCTGATTATATTGAAACTAGAAATGTATTTCACAAATGTCAACTAAGTCAAGGGAGATATATTGTGATACCTTCGACATTCATCCCCAAGCAAGAAAGGAGTTTTGCACTGAGAATTTTCTCTGAAAATTATTGCAATCCAAGGTACTTTTTTTGGTTAATCAGAATACAAACTATATTGTAGTCTAGTTACAGTATTAATGTTATAAAAACAATTCCATTTTTGTAGAGAACTTAAACTTGACCTTCCCAAACCTTCGTTTTTATCCTGCATTCCTTCTTATTCCACTGCTACGATTGTTAAAATTCGAGAAGGCAGAAATATCGCGGAATCACTTTCTTCAGAAGGTAAGGAGAAGGATTTCTTAAAAATCGTTTTACTGTTTTATCCAGTAAATGTTTATTTATTATTGTCTTTCTTCTTTAGCTTGCAGTTCCTATTTAATTCTATTTTGTGAGAAGCATAAAGTCAGAAGTTCAACAATAAAAAACAACAGCAATCCACATTGGGATTTTGGAGCTGTTTTTTATCGCAAAAACTCTAAATCAAACTTGAAAATTCAGGTAAGTGCATATGGCAGCAATTGAGCCCAACTTATGAGTTAAAATATGAAAACAACCCCATTATTTCTTTGATTATTTAAGATTTGGAATAATCGGTTGCTGAAGGATATATTGATAGCTGAGGTGCAGATTGATATTTCTAACATCGGGGATAAATTGGCTGAAGTCATCAATTTAACTCCGGTCAAAACGAAAAAAGCTGTGGATTCTGTTGGTCAACTTGTTCTTGAGTGGTTTACCACTTCTGATTTAAATACAGTATGAAGAAAGACTATGCTATTAGAAAAAAATTATTTATCTTTTACAACGATATTCAGTTTCCTGATGCAGGATTTTTTACGAATTAGTTTTTAAACGTTTGTTTTAAAGTCCTTTTTAAGACATTGAAAAAAAAATCATTTTTAAGACACTAAAAAAGTCTTTTTTAAGGCATTGAAAAATTAATTTTAAATGTGTTTACGAAATGTTATAATGATATAATTATTGTTGTCACATAATATATTATGCAAACATGTTTGTTTTAAGTGACACTTATTTTAAAAAGAGTGTTCATTAAATTTCAATAAAAAAATGTCAATAATATTTAAATATTTCTCAATTCATTATAATTCAATATATTCATTTTTGTATTCACAATTTTCTTCCTATAATGTTTGTATTTCTGTATGTCTATATCTTTGCACGAAGGTATATAGAATGTGACGTGATCTTCGAAACTAGACATACAGAAGTACTTCGTCAAATTCTTTCTCTAAATATAGTTCATAGTTATAAAATAACCACACATATATAAAACGAAAAATAATGTATTGTTTCACTATATTAAGTTGTTAGATTTAGTTAATATTTAATACTGGTAGCATATATGATTTAGACTTTTGACAAAGGAGAAACAGTGGCAATAGAATAGCAAAAACACAACGTACCATAAGAGTTGTGTGCCAAATACTAGACTGGTATTAACAGCAAAAAAGGTCAGGTGACCAACACTAATTAGGTCACGTGATAATTAACTGCCTTCACCCTCCCTCTCGGCGACACACAATGAGCAGGTGATCAGACTGTCCACCAGATGCACTTCTCAAAGGAACGGCACAGGCTCTGGAATCACAGCATCATTTGAAGATGATGCCAAGCAACTCTGCTAACTTGGTGAAGCGATCCCGAGCCAACGGCTTGGTAAGGATATCCGCCACCATCAATTCTGTTGAACAGCACATCACGTCGATAATGTTGGCCTCTCGCAAATCGCGGATGTAGTGATGGCGAATGTCAATGTGCTTTGAACGCACACATAATTTGTCGGATTTTATCATTTGGATGCAGGCCTGGTTATCTTCGAAGAACGGAGTTGGGCCAGGCGGCAAGATGGTCATAACCGACAACAGGAGTCGAAGCCAGACGAGGTGCTTGGCAGCTTCAGATGCGGCCAAGTACTCAGACTCAGATGACGACTGAGCGATGATGGTCTGCTTACAACTACTCCAAGAAACAGGACTCTTACCAAGATGGAAAACGAATCCTGATGTTGACTGCTATCAGATGTTGTTACCGCCATAGCTCGCGTCGGAGTAACAACGCAGCATCCCATCACAGATGCTCTTAAGGTGAAGCTTTCCAGCTTTAGTGCGGCGAAGGTAAAGCGTTACACGTTTCACCGAGCTCCAGTCAGCTTGCGTAGGGTGCGAGCATTGCCTTGCTAGCATTCCCACGGCATAGGAAATATCGGGTGGCGACACGATAGCGAGGTGCAGCATAGACCCGATGGCTTGACGATACATGGTGTTGTTTGGCAGTATCGGGCTCTCAGTCGCAGTTGTGTCTAGGCTCTTGAGGTAACCGGTCTCCATTGGTATCACCGGTGACAATGTGTCGGTGATGTGGAGCTGAAGGATGAGCTGGTCAATCTTAGCCTCCTGGCTCAAAGAAAAAACCCCATCTTGGCTCCTCTCAATCTTTACACCCAAATAGTGTGAAATATCGCCTAAGTCACGAATGTCGAAGTGCTTTTGCAACTGCTGGCCAACCTGCTGAGTGCGCTCTGCAGTGGTGGCTGCAACTAGCAGGTCGTCGACATACAGAAGCAAATAGGTTGTTGATTTATCCTTCTCCACACGCGAGAACAAACAGGAATCAGCTGAGCTTGCTTTAAATCCTAACTTTGTCAGCACATTCGTAGGTTTCTTGTTCCAGGCATGAGCCAACTGTTTTAAGCCGTACAGACTTTTCTGGAGTCTGCAGACCTGTAACTTCTCTCCGACTTCGTTGAATCCTGCTGGCTGAGCCATGTAGATCTCCTCAGAGAGGTCAGCATTAAGGTAGGCACTGTGCACGTCAAGCTGCCGCACGTGCATTTTCTTAGCGGCAGCTATGACAAGGAGCACTCTTACAGTGTCCCAGTCAGAAATGATTGGTCGAAACGACGTCGAATCGACGTCGTTTAACAACGTCGATATCGACGTCGATTTTTT
>JAQGBW010005376.1:0-12106 GCA_034698625.1 Julus scanicus
CTGCCCATACCTGCCATACCGGTCAAAAAGTTGGTATGGCAGCTGCCATACCTGCCATACCGGTTCCGGCGCCGCTGTCCAGCCGTAATAGGCAACGTCCTCCATTTTCAAAAGATTGGGGGCTGCTTGATGATGGGAAGTCTACACTTGACATTACAAATGCCGTCAAATGAGTTCAGAAAATTAAAAAAAACGGTAAATTATCAAATTTCACATGTGATGTGCTAGATTCAACTTTAAAGTTCTCCCGCGCAAATCCCCAGCGCCATCTATTGCGATTATCCGGCAACTGTTTGCTGTATTTGTTAAGCCGGCTTACACTTCAGTTCAGTTCAGTTCAGCCGGCTCTCCACCAAGACGTACATGTACGTATATATAATTTACACACATTGTTGCCCTCCGGGTTTGTTTCAGCCGCCATTTTGTAAATATATGTAAATATCAAAATTGTGCACTTATTAAATGTCTTTAATAGCTGTACAATTATGATATTTACATATATTTAAAAAATGGCAGCTGAAACAAACCCGGAGGGCAAACTTTTTTGCAAATGTTTGCAAAAACGTGTTTATACGTACATGTACGTCTTGGTGGAGACCTGGCTTTAGGACTGACATCCTTGCTGCTAAAAACTTGAGTTAAAAATATAATGCAACATGGAAGCTGAATGCCCTCGAAGATGGTTGATGGATGTAAGAACATGTCCTTTGTCTTATTTTAAAATATACAGGAGAAGATTTAAGCAAATAACTCTCTCTCGCCGGTATTTTGTTGTTGTTTTTTCGAGGATTTTCTTGGAAATTCTCGGGGGCTATTTCTGGGCATACAACTTTTCAGCATCTTATCCTTAAGAACACAAACCTTTTAGTCATGATGATAAAACTTCTAGTTTGGGAATGATGTTTTTAGCATAGCAAGTTATAAACTTCAGGTTAGCAAAGTTGACTGATAAGTCACCCTAATGTCGTTTTTTTGTGGGGGCGAAACATGATCTTCGGACCTCCCAAGAAAATAATGCTCCTTGGGCCTCTGTGTGCTTGTTTATTACAACAGCTTTGTAACACACACATATCTTCTGTTTTATATTACTCGAAATGTAAACCAAATGGCCTCGAAAAGTCGGTGAAATTCTTGCAAAAACTATGTTCCAATAACGTGTCTAGCATAAAAACGTGAGAAAAATCAGAAATCTTTGCAAAAGGTTAACTAAATTTGGCAGTGACAAAAAATAAGAATGTGGGAAGAAACTACGTGTAACACCGGAACTAAAGAACAATATAAAGCTAAGTATCCACCATACGAAACATCAAACATACACAAAAAACAATAAAACAATGTTTTCAGCATGTTTTTCCAAACATGTGTTGCAAATTGTGTCAAAAAGACACAAAAAAAACACGAGTGTATCACCTATGACACATTTCGAGAAACAAGGCGGAGCTTGGCATATTTTAAAATGAAAACTACATGGTTCAATGCTCTACGTCATCAAAAACAGTCGTTGGTAAAAGCGCCTTAACACAAAACTTTTGAGAAACATTTATTCCTTTGATCCGGCCCGCTTCTCGAGTGATCGCTACGATACTTCAAGAAACATCGAAATGTGGGGAAAAACGGAGGTTTTCCACACATGTTCTCAAACACATCTGGGCACATCAATGTTTGTATGTTTATGTTTGTTGTGTATGTTTTGTTTCTCTAATGTTTCTTTTGGTGGATTCCTAAAATATGGCTACTACATATAATATCTCATGACAGGTTTCTCTCAAACCTGGAATTGTAAGGAGTTAAAAACATGGACTAGTGGTCTGGGGTAGTCAGGGAAAATTGTTATAAATATTGGAAAAGTTAGGAAAGTTGAAAATTTCATTTTTAATGAAACCCTGTATACAGTATAACCTGTCTAAAAGCATACTCTTGGAACCGGCGAAAAATATGCTTTTAGACAGATTCATTGATACACTGGTCCCAAGTAGGGAATGGCAAATTTTTATGCTTTTAGAGAGGTTATCCATTTACACATGATGCATTTAGACAGGTTCTACTGTATTAGGATCTCAATTCCAAACGTTATAAAAATTGGCTTTCCTGATCCCATCAGTTGATCTAAGGCGGAGAAAGTGTTCTATTATCCTCCCATAAATACATGTTTTCTGAACATGTGTTTAGTTTCAGAACACGTGTTTTACACGCTCATTTGTGAAAGGTGTCCACCTGTGATAATTCCAACCAAGCCACGCGAGCACAATGAAAACTTGTTGCTACAAGGGTAACTTTTCGCATGTCATTTACCTCAACTATACAATTGAGCAGATTTAAATTGCTATCAAAAAGTTATTCGTTAATTTAATTGACGTTTAGATAATGCACCCAATGTTGACGCGGTCATGCATGACAAGAAGGAGGTAATAAGCGGATGGTTATCTTAACATGATGATGTATTTTTTCCACCAGTAATTCCTCGTAACATTTCCTGATTTTTTATACTTGGACAATTTGTGGGTATTAATTAAACTATTAAGCAAAATTCAGAATTCACAATTTTGGTTTCTCAGATTCACAATTTCAGAAATTTCACTTTTTCTAAGTTTTTTTTTTTATCTTCATGTTTGACACATGCAGCAAACACAACATTGTGAGAAATTTGAAAATTTGTGGGAACATCATGTCCCATCAAGGGACAAGTATGACCCTTATGTGGCCATATATAAGGCCCATATATGGCAATATCAGGCCCCTATGTGATGAGTAGTATTCCTGGTGATATTCGTGTATGTCCGTAACAAGAGGAATTATCCCTGAAAGAATTTCGATTTTAGCGTATTTTTTTTTTTGTTGAGAACTTTTGATTTCAAAGTCATCATGGACGATTTTTTTTCTTCTGATAATTAATCAGGTTTTACATTGAAGTCAGTAGCTGATAATTTGTTCAAGGTCGTCTCACTTTGATTTCCTGGCTAATAAATTCATTTCCGCCTTCTGTAGCTAACACGCGAGAAAATCAAAAGTTTGACAGGAATGATAAGCGTGGCTAAAGGTGATTGTGCCCCTGGACACAAATCAGAAAATTTGCCGTTAATCAGAAAAATCTGAAAAAAATGTCGTGGAATTGGTAGCGAAAGCAGTGCTTGGAAATTTATAACATGGGTCTTTTTCTGTTCCAACAAACTTTATGGACACCCTACCTTTACAAATAATTATGGAAGTCTACAAGGGGTCTTGGATAAAATGGACACCGTGTAGTTAGGGGGTGGGTGGAGAATTTTTAGGGAATTTGACTGGTCCATAAGGGACCTTACACCCTGTCCAATGACATCACAAAGTTGGGACAGTTCCTTAAACGGACCAAGTGTTCTTTTCCTCTGTCCCGGTGTGTCCCAATTAACCGATATCCACTGTAATTCATTGTAATACGCCACGTGGAGTGCTCTGTACCTTCTCATCATTATGGTGGGGTTTTTTTGCACACAAAAAGATGAGAAGTTGTTGATCGCATTTGACTCCAACTGACCGAGCTTGCAAAAGGGGGAACAACTGGTGGAGGAATGTTAAACGATTCCCAGGACGCTACCCTCCCAAATTACATTACGTAACAGTTTTACGTCACATACCTGTAATTTTAGCAACGCATCGTATACAAATGAACCCTACCCACGCGCATGCGCACTAATGCTTTTGAGCAGAAGCGCCATAACTTAGGTTCTGTGTGTTCTACGCCATGGGTTACATCGATGATTCGATACCCATGATTCTCATTGAATACCAAAATCGATATCTGCTCTCAAATCAACCGTGTTTTGACAATTAGTGTATCAAAAGTATGCACATTTTGTAAAGCCTGGTCTCCACCAAGACGTACATACATGTACGTATAAACACGTTTTTACAAACATGCATATGCAAAAGTTTGCCCTCCGGGTTTGTTTCAGCCGATATAACAATTTTGATATTTACATATATTTACAAAATGGCGGCTGAAACAAACCCGGAGGGCAAACTTTTTTGCATATGTGTGTAAATACTTGTATGTACGTACATGTACGGCTTGGTGGAGAGCCGGCTTTACCTCCATGATCCTCCATGGCAGACGTAGTCACTAGTGTGCCGTATAGCGTCATCGTATGTTAGGGAAGTTATGACGCTCTCTTGAAGAATTTTCTTGTGGTAAAAGGCGTCATATGGACCGGGGGTGTTTTTTCGTGTTCCCGTGATAATGGACACGAGACGGGGACGCCCATAATTTAGACTCGGCCTTGACTGTGAAGGTTGGGGGCGCGTCGCACGCCTCATTAACATAATTTGGTCATTTTGGGTCGAAAATGTCCGGCTTTCGACATGCATTCCAGGCATTCCTCCCACCCGCCGCCTGGCCACGCTGACGTCACCGTCGTTGGACATAGGGGCTATTCAAAAAGGACGTCCTCGAGAATAGGGAAGGGGGAAAGCCAATTATGGACGTCCACTAATCATGGTGTTTTTTCGTGTTTTTGTTTTTCTGTTTAATCAAGTATGGAATGTCAGTGAAAGGGTGGTTTCAAATGTACTTCGGGATAGTCGGGAATTATGCCTAATTTGTGTTAAACAGGAATTTTATGCTCGAATTTCCCTTCGAGATCAGTAAATTTCCGTTCATCAGAAAAATCTGGAAAAGTGATGTGGGATTGGTAGTGAGATGGGTGCTTGGAAATTTATAGGATGGGCCTTTGTATTTTCCAATAAATCTTATGGACACCCTAAGGGCCATTCAAAAAGGTCGTATTCAGGAGGGAGTGGGGGTGGGGCTCTATTGGCATGTGGACAGGGGGAAGGGGAAAAGTCATTATGGATGTCCACTAATGGTGGTGTTTTTCAGTTATTGGATTTCCTGTTTAATTGAGTTTTTAATGTCAGTGAAAGGGGAAATGGACACTTGAAATTTTTAAACCTCAAGAAAGTCGGATGTTCCAAAAATTTTTCTGGACACCCTACTTTAAAAAAAAAATGAAGGACTTCCAAGAGGGAGAGGGAGTCTGAGCTAAAATGGACATCATGATGGTGGGGGGTGGAAGTGATTTTTAGACAAATTTCAGGGACGTTCTTTTTGAATGGCCCCTATTTTTTTTTTTTTAAATTAGGACGTCAATGAGGGGTGGGGAGGTTCTAGGCTTAATTGGATGCCATATGGACAAGTGGTAGGGGGAAATCAATTTTTTTAAGGAATTTCGGGGACGCCCTTTTTAAATGGCCCCTAACCTACTTTTGTCGCGACCCTAGGCTCCCCTTCCCCCGGCTTGCCTCTGACCCCTCACCCCACGCCGTCCCCGCCCTCATTGTCGGTGCACGTGCGATCACCTCGGCTTTTCTTCCGCCGGAGACGCATCATTGGTCGCTCAGGAGCCGCCGAGGACGGATGCTCCATTTCGGCTCTCGTTTTTAGCATCGCAATAGAGCGTTAGGGGAAGCGAACCCCGTGCCCTAAAATGTAGACAGATAAGAGTGCGACGAAATATTAAAACCGTGCTGGATTAGCCGCCTTTTCGGATTTTTGTGCCTGGTGAAGCCCGGGATGTGATCCCGGAGATCGTCATCGTCTCCGCCGGATTTGAAGCGGTAAGTGCGGCATGCTAGGATGGGGTTTTCGATGGCACGAAAATACGACAAACGGACCTTGAAAACGCAAACTTAGGCCTAGTTTTTCAACGCGCTGCCCCCGTTTCTTAAGCTCTGTTCCGCGAGTATCGATCAACAGAACCCCGGACGAGGACCTATTTTGTTGACGGCGCGTGGTCGCCCTGAGGCGGTGTGAGGAATCTGCCATCGTCGGGCTCGGTTGTTGGCATGCTGTTGATTCAAGGTTTTATTGGCGATTCCTGAGAAAATTTGAATCGATTAGGTTCTACATATATGGACTCGTTAAGATTTCAATCTTAAATAGAAATTGGAACATGTTCCAATTCTAAACGTTCGAGACAATGGCAATGTTGCTTGTATAATGCACGATGATGTTCAGTACACTGGAACACAAAGATATCCATATCCCTAGGGAATATAGATTTTAAACCCCATTTTACTTTTTAGAAAAATGACTAGTCACGAAATGGATTTAAATGCTTTTAGACCTTTATTTTTATCTAGGTTTCCATTAAATGTTTTGAGGCTTATAACGTTTATTTTTAACTAGATTTCAGCTATAATTTTCAACAATATCTCCTTTAATTAGGCTGAAATCCATTTCGTGATTACAGTTATAGGAACTTGTCAAAAATCCAAAATCCAGTGACTTTACGTTTCTAAAAACAGCACATTCGTATAGTGTTTACATTGCCAATATTGACTTTGCTAAGTAGCGTTTAGTAGTACATTTTACAGCAATAATCAATACTGAAAGCGTTTAGCAATGTGGTCTGTAGAAGATTGTCACATGTTTGCTTACGTGTTGTATTCCATTGGCTATGACTTCAGTGGAACATGTAATTTTGTTGGTGTGCCCACATGTGTTCTAAAGTATTGATCAAATGCATGTTTGAAATAACAACATGTATTCACTATGTATGTAAATTCAGTAAAGACAACCAAAATTCACTTCTGTAGTCATCTCTGCTTTTGACAGAATTGACAAGACTGTGTTGTGGCGTTACCATTTTTTTTAAAAAAAATTTCGAATGTATTTCTAATGTATATATTCAATGAATTCACCCGGAAAGTGCACACTCCTCACACATGAAAATGACAAGTTTTACTTCGTGCGTATGATGAGCAGCCAACTTTGATAAAAACAACGAGGCTGTTCACAAAACTAGTTCGACATTGACCCAAAATCGCTGATGAGATGAATTTCTGACCGAAAAAACTATTGAAGATCGGTCATTGACCTCGACGCTTGCTTTTCCAGTCATAAACTGCTAAACTTTCACTGTTCCTACAGGTGAAACAAAAAAAAAAAAAACTGGTTGCTACAGAGATGTTTGATCATGGCCCTAATGGTAAAGGACACAATTTTCCCAAAAATAAAAATTCTAAAATTTTTACCCATCATTCCCCAGTTTCCCCTACTTATTAGTTGGATTGGGACTGTTCTTTAAAATTGCTGAACATTGCATTTGTAGGGCTTTATCATGAGTCCTATCTAAAAATCGATTTTATGAATTTCTATAAATGTGCATAATAAATGCTTGCTCATGTACACGCATAAATTTGCAAAAATTCTATCCAAATCTGTTTTCAGCTAGGATGACATCAATTCCGTGACCATAAGCTGTTGTATTGCAACATAAATAGGACGGATAAGAGGGGTTCTACCGTATCTATACAACATACAGTACAATCAAACTTTTTATTTTGCAATACTCCTGTTACGTTTAGGGCACAAAATCCAATTCTGTAATAGGTTAGTAAAATTCGGGCCATTTAATTTTTTAGTCCGTTGACCCGCATCTTTGAACCTTGAGGGCAAAAGGGTGCTCAATCGTGCCCATGGGCCATGTCCCCCCTTTTTGATGTGTAGTTTCAGAGACCTTTGCTAATTTTTGGTTACACCCTCCTTAACCACAATCCTTTAATCAGAGTTTGGAACCTGTAATTACGGCCATTGATGTTTTTCCCCCCACACCAAAACCTTGAGTGGCATTTTTGAAAAGGGTGACACCCCCACCCCGGGTGAGTTTTTCGAGGCTAAAAAAAACCAACTTGTGTCTGGCTCCCTGCAGAATGCTCACTTCCCCATTCATGATCTGTTTTTGTACCTCGGTTTCTGTAAAATAATCGAAATAATGCGGGTTTTGTGATCAAAGTCGTGGGAAGTGGCCGCCATCTTGGGAGTCTTTGAACCCCACTGAATAGATGGATTCTTTTGGTTATTTTTTTTGCTGGGATTCTTCCGAAATGGAAGAAAATGGAAATCGACCTTCTTTTTTTGTTGTCAGAAATGCGCATTCCTCACTTGTGTGATGGCGGGGAATCGAAAGTCGGCGGGTTTGATCCCGAGGAGAGTTTTTAAAGGGTACCATTAAAAACCCCTGGTTTTGACAGGTAAGAACTTGAACCTTGACCTCGGGTTTGGAAACAACGGGGGATTTTTGGCTTTTAACCCTGCTTTAAGCCCTAAAATGGACCCCTTTTTTGCGAAGAATTATGTCTCAATACCACGACAGTGAAGGGCAATGTGTAATGAAAATAGATCATGACATAAGAGCCTTTCGTGATAAAGGCTCATAAGCCACCAGGGGGTGCTGAACCAGTATAAATTCAGTATCTTAAAGTCAGCTTAGAAATGACATGCTGCATTGGGGTAAAATTGGATACCCAATGACGTTGTTTAGCTTTTATAAACTCAGATTTATTGTATTGCACAACGTTTCGGCCCCTTAGGGCTTCATCAGGTGATCCTCACTTGCTTTCTTCTTGCTTGACCCAAATCTTTCATTATTTGGGACTTCGATATGATTCTGCAAGAACAATAATGAGACATATGACCCACTCTTGATCTGTTTTTGTACCTCGGTTTCCATAAAATAATCGAAATAATGCGGGTTTTGTGATCAAAGTCGTGGGAAGTGGCCGCCATCTTGGAAGTCCATGGCAATGATTAGGGACCTCAGGCTTGAGGCTGCCTTCCCGAGGGCCTTAGGACCAGGTCCATATTTCTGATTTTTAATATGGAACTACGTCTTTGATTTCGGTCTAGGATGTAATTTCAGCAGTGGTTGCTTTGGTCACTCCATGGTATTTGAGTGATATTTGTGTAGATTTAAGTATAGAAATAACTTGCACTATCGCCATCTTGGATTTATTCATACTTTATTAACAGTGTTACCCATCAGCACCAACCTCACCAAAATCCCAATAATATAATCCCAAAATCCCTCACATAATATCAATGTTTCATTCTACTTCATACTGCAAAATAATTAATATAACGGTATTTAGGAGCAACAAGCAAAATATAAAAACTTTTGATAAAATCTCATAATTTTTTTTTTAAATTGTACTTAAGGAATACTTGGAATTTTTTAAGAATGTAATTTTATTACTTTTTCTGCTCGTTGTAGAGGTTATCATTTTATGTTTAAAGTAATGACACGCGTCAACCGACCAGTTTGGCTCCACCCATTTCAGGAACAAACGCTCGATCCCATTGGCCCATTTCCCTGAAATAGGTGGGGCTAAACTTTAATTCCTGAATTTAGTCAGAGACCGGGTAGGATTTCCCCAACCAGAAGTACAGGCGTGTATCGGGAAATACTTTGGCACCTTTTCCGGGGGGTGGGGGGGGGGAGATTTCACCCCACGCACCCGTGACTATGAGGGCCCTGGAGTGCGCGTGGGCAGAACACGTTGCAAGATCGTTATCCTCCGAATTACACGAATGTTTCTCAAATGTGCTCGTTCCAAGTTAAGCCTCGTCACCTTTTCTGCCATCGGCCACCCCTTGACCCCTCGACGAGGTTTCAATGGGCTGTTGTTGGTAAGGAGAACACCTGGATGCGTTGTTGAAAAGAACAGATGCGGCATTCAGCTGGATGCCAAAGGGTGCGTGGGCTCATGCATATGGGGACAATCCCCTCTTAAATGGATGCCAGACTGGAAAACTCTAGAAATGAGGTGTTGATTTTTTTTAAGCTAGCCCTCTCTGGTGATTTGCATGTGGTTTTGGCATCGTATACATGGCATTTGAGGTTTCATGTGCTGTGATGGGCTTTCAGAAACTGAACATTAGAAACGTGGAGATCGATAAATGAATTGCAAATTTTCGGGACTTTTTTTTTCCTGAAGGAAATATCAGATTTGTAACGTTGATGCCAAACTCGTCAGCTGTTCCTCTGAAAGTCGCTTTGACAGATCGATGTTTGTCAGCGGGTTGCCATTAGGTTTTTTTCACAACGTTTCTGATTTTTCTCCCTCCAATTCGATCATAGTCAACAATACACTTCTGTTGTCTTCATAATTGTCGTTTTGTCAATCAAGACACACAAGATGGATGAGGCATGGTTATTCAGAATTTCTGATTATCGGCATTGAAGCGGCATTAAGCCTCTTAAGATGGCTTCCGATTTTGTTGTATTCACCATCTGATCGACTACAGAAAATGTTGGAAATGTTTTACTGTATCATTTTAACCAATTTGACCTAAAATTGAAGTAGTAAGTTGATTATAAAACCAATATTTGGCTTTCTAAATGCTTAAAACCAACATCGAACCTCGTAAGATGGCTTCCAATTTTGATTATTTTTCAATAATATTGTTCCTGCAGATTGAGTGAGTTATGGGAATATTTCAACTGCATCATGTTATCAAATGTTGACCAATTTGACCTAGAAATCGAAACAAATGGACTATATATCCAATATTTGGCCTCTTAAATGCATACAAAAGTTCTATAAACCAACATTGCACCTCGTAAGATGGCTTCGAATTTTGATTATTTTCCAACAATAGTTCTTGCAGATTGACTACAACGAGTTATGGCAATATTTCGACTGCATCATGTTATCGAATTTTGAGAAATTTGACATGTTATCGTCAATTCAATAAATATTCCATCTTAATGGCATAAAAACCAACATTGAGCCTCGTAAGATGGCTTCCAATTTTCACTTTTTTCCCACCATACTTTACCGTATCAAGTCATCACATTTTAACCAATTTATCCTAAAAAGTGAAACAAGTTTCCAGTATTCTGCCCAATAAGGCAAGAACTTCACCAAAGGAGGCTAGTTTTCGGCTACTTTTGGCTTTCTATAGATCTGTCAATTTAGATATATCCAAACTGTAAATATTTTCTCGCACATTTCACTAACAGAAAGAAGGAAAATATTTTTTTTTCCCCAGTATAATAATGGACAAAAACGAAAGATGCCCGTCATAACAAACCATTTCCGAGGAAGAAAACGCTGATGTCATGTCCACAGTTAGGCTTCCAAGGTTAAACCCTCGTTAAATCTGGCTTTTTAAATGCAACAGACGTTTATTTTCAAGCACTTTGGCAGAACTGCCAAAGTGCTTTTTTGGTTATTTGGGACAATGTTATTGATCGTTTGTAAGGTCTTCTTTTGCTAATGGCGGCACATACATGCGAGGACAAACTTTGTAAAATGTAGGACAGCCTGCTAAAGTCTTAGTTTGTTGAGATTTCCAACATGGCATGGGAAAATCAATCAGCCCGATATGGGAAATTGGACGTAATTTAGCAATGGAATTAATTCTTCATGCTTATACAACGAGTTTGTGAAACGCGACCCGAAATTCTTAATTCCCGACCTGGAAATGAGGTTTTGTTGGGAAATTTCAATGAGGATATTGAGGTCGATTATTTTCTAACAATTTGTGTGCCCACCATGTCCGTCGGCAGATTCCCTGTTTGTGGCGAGGAACAATGGGCGCGTTTCCCCTGACCTCCAATTCATCATTATCAAACTCGGTTTTGCATGCTTTTCAACGCTACCTTTATGTTTGTTTCATTGCGATTGTACGTGGATTTGGGTGACGGAAGGGCAAGGCGGCGCCAGGAAGCCCCTCAGCGCCCTCAGTTCGGTGGCCCTCGCAGCGGTGGTGGCTTGTCCGTAATTGGGGTTTTTCTTAACCAGTTTTCGGCCGAAGTGGGTCGTCCGAGGTGTCTAACTGACCGTCTTGGATCAAGCTTTCTGAATATAAATACGAACCTGGTTGTGGATGATACCACCTGAGCGGAACCATCAGAACATGGTCGTGGACATATGTCTTGAACAGAGTCATCAAAGCATGACCATGGACGTTAGCCTATTGCAAACTATCAGAAGTTCAGAAAATGACCATAGACACGGGAAATGAAGCGAGTTATCTGAACATGTCCATGGATACAGAACATTAATGAGTCATCAGAACATGTCCATCGAGACAGGAACACAGCACATGAGCGAGTCATCAGAACATGTCCATGGATTCATGGACACAGAACGTGGAACGAGTCATCAGAGCATGTCCATGGAGTCATGGACACAACATTTAACGAGTCATCAGAACATTAACATGGACACAGAACATGAGCGAGTCATCAGAACATGTCCATGGACAAAGAACATGAGCGAGTCATCAGAACATGTCCATGGACACAGAACATGAGCGAGTCATCAGAACATGTCCATGGACACA
>JAQGBW010005377.1:0-12103 GCA_034698625.1 Julus scanicus
AAACGCAGGGGAACGTCGTGCAATGCAACGTGACGTCACTGCGATGCTGAAGCATACACGTTTCGGGTCCGTCGCGTTTTTCCTGCGTGAACGCACACGCAACGCACACAAACGGCAACAAACGCAGTAGTGTGTAGCAGGCTTAAGAAGCATTTGTGTAAAGTTTATCGAATTGACTGGCCACCCAGCTTTATCATTGAGCTCCAACATATAGATATGTAGATGAACATTTGACTATCCAGGCAGCAACGCCTTCCAATAAATTTGAAGCACTGAATTGCTCAACCAGTTGTACAACATGTCAGAAATCAGTGCCTCAGGAATGGAATTTACAAGCTAGATCACATCGTTTTTGTTCATGAAACTCAAGAAATCCATATGGTGTTCCCACAGCAATGAAGCAACATCTAGTTTTTTTATGAAATAAATAACGAAGGAGTTCATCCCATATGGGTTCACCGTGAATCAACTTGAAAGTTTCGAACTTCAAGGTTTGAAAAATCTGATCACAAAAGTGGTGCCGCGACCCGTTCCCCTACATATTTATTTATTTATTTAATATTGTATCGGGGTTTATATGCCTTTAATTGCACTCGGTGACGTACAGGACGTTGTTGAGTCAAATTTATTGCAAGATTGTTTATTTGTCTAATTGCTAAATGAAATTGATTTTAATAAAAAAGCGTGCCAAGTCAAGAGTATGTTGTTTAGAGAATGCAGGGCTTGAAAATTTCTTTTTCTTAAAGTTACCCCTCACGATGACGTAACTTTGGAACGGAAATAGATGAGGAATGGATCCCGTTTGGAATGTTTGGAAATGGGTTAAACAGGGAAACAGTTTGGAATGAATCCCTGCACCTGTTGTATTCATAGAGTAAAAATGTCATATTTGCATGTATAGAGGTTGAATCTATATGAACAAGTTCCGGATCATAATTATCGAACAGCTTTTCAAATTTCGAAAAAACACCAAAAACTGTTCCAAAGTATCCACATTTTACGATACGGTACTGAAATTGTGATTGTGCGAACTGATTCGGTTGTTATAAAACAGGTATAACTTTATCACCGTCTTGCATTACACCGTAAAGGGAGTAGCTCGTAAAGGAAGCATTTTCAGCTCTATATATACTGCATTTCAAACCCTTCTTCTTCCTTGATGTCTTCAATCCTCGCCGAGCTATTTCAGAAAAATGGAATAATCCAGCAAATGTAAATATTTTCGATGTGAATCATCTTGTTCGGGCAAGGTGAGAAGCTCGGAGTTGGTGCAAGTTTTGCGAGCAATATAATATCGTTTCTTATTGTTCACAGAGCAATCATTTCCTGCCCTAGTAACTTTTCGGTAACGGCCCGATTACCTTTTTATCCAATTTCGCTTTTCCAAGCACTGCGTTTTTATTTGCCGGAGACTTTTTCTTTGCTTCGCCCTTTGAGCAGACATGGGATTATTAGAAAATCAGAAATGCGCAAACACAGATCTTGTGCGAATTTCACTTCCCCTTGTTAGCTTTTTGAAGAGTGTTTTTTTCTCTTTTTTTTTGGGAAATGCTCAGAGGCCCACCAAAAAGTAACATTTCAAGCTCCCCACTCAAGTTTGATTTATCCACCTGTATACTAACTTTTCGTTTTGAGATGTTATAGTGTCAGAACTGCACACATGACCTGTTACTCACACGGCTGGCTAGCCACTGAATGTGTTTTAATATAAACAAATATATTTGGCATCGATCAATGGCAAGAAATGACTGGCTTAGGAAAAGAAGGCGGTTTTTACAAATTGATTTTGTTGGAATTTTTTTTCGTTACTTTGTTATAGGGAGATTGAAACGATAGTGCTATAGGATGCCTTGTAGGGTGAGGAAGTAAGTAAACGATTGACAACAGAAAACACTTTTTTCTGAACTTTCAAACCCAGCAATTCTTTGTTCGTTGCACAAACACGTATTTACCAAATAAATTCTCGTCTGTTCTGGAAAATCCGCAGTTGTAGTTCTCAGAGGATTTTTCGGATAATCCAATGTTTATAAGATGGTGAAACTTTTCTATAGTAACACTATATTGAATCGTGGTGTGGCATAAGTACAATTTAGCAAAAGTAATCGAGATGTTATTACACTGAATTAAAAAAAACTTGTTCTTATTGTAAATTAAACTTATGCTCATTTCATGTGCATTTCTAGTTTGGCATCTGTGCATATGTGGCCCATCATTTGGCGAAATATGGACATACATGGGCCATACATTGTAATGTAAGGAACATATTTAGCCAATAATGGACCATATATTATTAGGGGTACTCAAACTAACTTTTCTTCACTTTTGCATTTCGGCTATTTGAATTTGGACCACATATGGTGCAAATGCGCATTAGATTCAAGCAGCCCAGCCAAGGTCCACAAGTTGAGTGTCTTTTGTGAAATGAGCACAAATTCAGCTTGCACAGGCCTGTCAAGAGAGACTGCAAGAGCTACTTGTAGTTAAAACCTCAATTTTTCTCCAGTGCTTGTAAAAGCTCCACTTCAGTAGGTCCAGCCAATTAGAAGGCGTCAGTTTTATAACTGGGCCAGCACATGTACAATGCCCCCAATCAACTATAGATAAACTGCAGAAGTGCGAAATTTTGGAGTCTGTTTGAGTACCCCTATTGTTAGGCACTCTTCAAGAGAAACCTGCTAGTAGTCTGCTGACGAGCACTGTGGCCCTACTTTACATTACGAGCCGCATGCGGCCCGCGGGCCACGTGTTGCACACCGTTGTTTCGTTTATTGACCACTGGCAAGATTGCAGACTTGCATTAATGATGCATGAAGTTAAGCACTAGCCCACCGGTGAAATGTTGGGAATACTTTCCTTTCGCTTAAAAATCAATACACTCGCGCTTTGTACGAATTACAGAGGAATTTTTTTACTAACATTTACCGTTTTCTCTCTTTTTTTCCCTTATCGCCTTCCTTTGGCATTTTCCAACTGAAGGATAGCAGGTAAGCAAACGTTGTTATTCAGTTGTTTATTTCCGAACAGTGTTGCATGCATGGCACTACTGGCTCCTCCCTAGGCTTTCTTCTATATTTTTATTTTATTTTGGCTTTTTTATTTAATCCTTTTTCCATGAATTTGCTCTGCTTAAAGTTAATTTGCAAATGTTCTTCCCGGTGCAGTGGTTGATTCTCAACTTGGGAACTCTGGTTGGTTTTGAGAAAAAATAAGTGCCGTTAGATGAGGACATAATTCCTCCCATTGCAACGTGATGGCTTTTCTCGAAAAGCATCGACCCAAATTGATAGATAATGCGATGAAAATGCTGAGTCTAAGCGTATTTGCGAATTCTCGAAGCGTATACTCTTGCACTTCCGGATTGTTGGCGACGTTGTGCTCGTGCCATTGGAGGACATTCGTCTTTTTTGGCGCTTATAAATGCCCTTGTTTGTAACACCAGACCATGCGACTTCCGATTTGCTTTACTTTTTATCCGTTTTTAGAAGAAGAAGAAAAAAATGATCATCATGTCCAATGAATGACAACTGTGTATTCTGATTTTACTGAACCTTTTCACAATGACAAGCCTGGGCATCTTGTAGTTATGCTATTTTCCTCCAGTAAATGGCACGATGTCAAATCTCTGCTGAAATGGGATTGTCACGTCGTAAAGACAAGTCAAACAGAATTTACACCAATTGCCAGCTATAAAAAATGGGAAGATTTCTTTCTTTTTCATAACGAAGGTGTTGGCAAGATAGACGAAAACTGTCCTGTCAGACATAATCGTTGACAGCAACAGTGCAGTGGACAAATCCGTTAACATAGTAAAATGGAAATGTAGTATAGTACAATGCAGCCGAAAAATGTTAGATCCCAAAAAGTGATATTACGAATTCTCTACAAACAAATAAATGTAATGAATTTCATAACAGCATGAATTTAACTGAAATTCTGTAGTTGATTAGGCATGGTATCGATTGATCAGCTGCTTGGAAAAAAAGGAATAGTTGTTGCATTACTAGCAATCTCCATGGAATTTGTTGGCACTTGAAATGGAAATATTTCTCAACAGGATATGACACTTGTTAACATATCAACTTTTCAAAGGCTTTCTTGGCAAGAGCGAGGTTGAGACTTGTTCAGGCAACTTAATTTGCAAAATCTCTCTTGAAGTTCACTTGACTGTACAATTGAGATTTATAGGGATTGTAAACGCCATACGTAGGCTCTTACAATCTCTTACAAACTGAAAATCTAAAAATTCATGTCAAGCATATGCGATAAATGCAGCCTTGAAAATCGGGAAATGTGCTTGAATTTTTAGAACCTTGGAATGCCGGGTGTTATATGCGTGGTTTTTAAGAGGAATCTCAAACCTATCCTTTTCAATGGGTCGGGTTTGCAAAGATACTCACAGTTGAATGAGGGAGGTTTGGGTGGAGGTGAGAATTGTTTGGAGTGGCTTGATGGATCCGCAAGGGCCTCCGCTTGTCGTTTTTCACTTTGAAATGGTACATTTAAAAAAAAATTAATATACAAGTTTGAAAAATGTCCGTTATTTTGCACACGCTGCCAGCAGCTGGTAGCATGAGATAGGCAAGTTGTGAGTTTAAGTTATTTTAAGCAATTTTTATTTTTATTAAACTTTTTTGTTTGACTGTGAGTGTCTTTGCAAATTTACCCATTGAAAGGGATAGGGTTGTAATCCCCTTCAAACACCAAATTCTCTAATTATTTTTCAGACTCATTTTTTATTCAGAAATTCTGATAATTGATCGTATATTCGAGTGAGTGGTCATTTAAAGTTTAAGGTATAAGTCTTGAATTTTTTTTAGCAAATTAACTTTTTCTGAGTAGATTTACTCTCGGATAACTTTAAAAAGGGGAAAGTAAGCGGCAAATTTTTAAATGTAGGGGAAATTTAAAAATTATATGAACTTGTAAAGTAGTGCGGAATATAATTTTGTTGGGAAAAATAAATTTCTTGTAGATTCCCTCTATAGTTTCCATTTTTGCTAGAGCAGCAATTCGTGTATCGATTCACTATGAGCATCTGTGACTTTTGGACGACCCCAAAAGAGATGCAATTTTGGATATTGAAAAATTGAGTTTTCAGACTCTTCGAAATCGAGTTACGCCGTGGCACTTTGAAAGTGGGGAAAAGGGCTGGATGGATTACCGTGCAATTTATTCAAGAGCTTTTACCCATGTGGGTATTTCATCGTCTTCAGATTGCTTTTTTACCCCCATGCGATCCATGCTGTAGTTGACTCTTGGTCAATTTTGTTTTGCTTATTGCTCTTTTCCATTGACTCCATGCGTGGGTCGATACATCTTGCTGTCAAGCTTGGATTTCTTGCTGGTCTTCTCCCTTGAAAATCTCCATTTTGTTGAGTATAAAATCGCAGTTTTACGCGTAATCCATTCAAACCACAAACTCAATGAAATCCATCAACCTATTCATGTGGTCATTGATCTTGCAGCCAAATATCATGTAAGCCCAAAAGGTCTCTGTTTTGCATAACAAAACTAAGACGAAATTGGAAATGGCATCCTACCTCTTTGGTATGGGCACTTTGATATCTTCTTTTGATATTCACCCACGATGAATAACAATTAACCTGTGTCAATTCGTTTTATCTAAAATAATGATGCATTTCTTGAAATTTGTCTTTGGTGTTTTTCGGCTTATGTTTATACACTAGCTAAATCATTTCCACCGAAGTACAGCATTTTTGATTTACGAGGGAAGTTCATTATTGAGAAAACATGTACTTGGAATATTTATTTTAAATTCCATGTTTTAAAATAAAAATTAAACTTTGATTAAAACTTGAATTTTTAAAATATTTAGAAAAATGCATTCTGATAAAAAAAATGGTCGTTTTTGTGAATTTTGTTTTGTACTGCAAAAAGTAATAGCTACTCTTTTTTAAGGACATACTGATTTTGGAAAACCACAGTCGTGGGGAAAGACGCTTGCGTGTGTGACAAATATTCAATATAACCTTTATTAATATTTTGGTGGCTATTATACATCGTACTCACTTAAATTATATGTACATTTAGAGTACAAAAACATATGCTACTAAACGAATGTTTTCCCTCGTTATATCATCACATTTTTAGAAAACAATTACCTATGTGTGCATGGTTTATGGGTTTGGTAACGCTTGTGTTATTATTTGCATTTTGTGAATGTTGTGCCCCGACCTTATCGAGGTGCCCAACACAGAGATGCCCGAGAATAGAGTTGTGACTATAAAATAAAATAAATTGCGCGGCTTGTAAAATAGGATGACAGTAAAATACGACATAACCTTAAGCGCCTGTTAATATTTATGAAGATGGTTGCATTTGCCTACACTAACTCTTATTCTGTGATGTTGTTTTTTCGCAGAACGAAAGCAACCAGGGACAGCAACAGCCTCTGATGTTCAACCCATCGCAGATTGGAGGAGCCGGACCGCAAGGGGGCGCTGTCAGCACGCAGGCTGGTCCCAGAGGGGGACTTGGCAGATATGGACGCTACCCCAGATAAGGTTTTTAGGTTTTAACAGAATAATTGTGAATTGCGTTATAGACAATTCCTTCCTGCAACACACTGGGCGCCACACAACCTTCCCAAAACTTCCAACAGTCACTGATTACTTGTGTTTTTAAGTTAATTAAGGACATGACAATTCGATCGAATCTTTGGATGCCTCGTGGTGAATCCTATTGGCCTGTTTATTTTTGTGGACGAGATCATCAATTTCCTGTCGATAGATCATTACTTGACAATGAAACTCCGAAAATGACATGAAATGCTGGAGGACTTGAAAGCTTTTTTTTGTATTCTTTCACAGATTGTCCCTCTAGGTAAAATAAGCCATCTTAGGAACTGATGCGTTCGGAATTTCACACAATCTTGCATACTTCTCCAAGAGAGGCTAAACAGTTTTAAAGCAAGGAAACTTCAATTCTATCTAAATACGAATAATAAATAATCGGTAAAATGAAACAGTTTTAAACTTGATTATCGTAGAATAAACTACACTCTATCAAAAAAAAATTAAAACATCATTTCATTCAATGCGTATGACAATTTAAACCTTGTTTATAACTTCGAAGCCTATGTACTTAATGTAAAGCGAGAAATCCAAATGGCCGACGAATCTTCAATACGGCTTCACTTTATTATCATAAGTCATCTTTGAATAAAAAAAAAAGTAGTTTTTTAAAATGATTTTGAAGTTCCATTTAAAGTTTTAGAATCAGTAAATTTCCGTGTGAGTCCAATGTTTGCAACCATGGCTGTATGTTGTTGAGGTAAATTGCTTTAGTTTAAAAACAATACATATCTCAAACGTTTTTTGAATAATATTGAATTCTCTGGACATCTTTAAAAAAGCAATTCATTCTTATAAAGAGTGTTTATGAATTGCTGGTGATCTTAGAAAATCTGCCAAACTTCTTGGTAAACTTTTCCTTTTTTTATTGATTTTCTTGGGTGTCAAGCACAACATTTTAAAATGTCGACAAATTCTTGTTGCTTTTAGTGAACTTCAAGAAATGCTGCAAAATCTTAAATCATGTTTCGTAAGTGGTAACTTTGTCCACGATTAGTTCACCATGCGGCTACATGATTCTTCGGACGTTGGTTGGTAATGCAATCCAGACTACAAAATTTGGCATTTTGCATGCTAATTTTTTGAGGCATGAGTGAGTTTGACATACAAGAAATCTAAAAAAAATGTTGCTTAAGTGAATCTTGTAGTGAAACTACACATGGATTCCCGGTTTGTTGCATCTTGCACAAATTGATGCGTTACTGTAGTTGACGAGGTCGTGGTGACGTCTTTAAGTATTGAAAGAGTCTGATGTCACCAAATGCAGTGAAGCATGTATAGCAAAGTACCGAAAAGCCTGCGACTCTTGCACTACCCTTCTTTGTCAAAAATCCTTTTTCAACTGCTTGGAGTGCATTTTGCTCACGTTGTAACAATGACAGAGCTTTAAATCGCGAAGAAGCAGCCTCCCAAATTATGGCATAACCCGAATTTAACATTTCTCCACTACTTTTTTTCAATCTTTACGAGCTCACAAAATGATGTTTTACTGCCGGAAAGGCAATTTTGGACATGGCACTAGAATTCACTGCTCGCTGATGGCCAACCTTTTTTCTTCTTCCGTCTGCATGGTAGTCACCCAAGGATTCATAACATTTGCCGGGGGTGTTTTTGTGTGACTTTTATCAGATATTTTCTGCCCCAATGAATTGTCCACTGAAACGTTTTCATCCATTTTCGTTCAATTTAAATAAATATTTATTACTTGTATATGGGGTGGAAACCGGATAGAACGTACTTCAACAAAACTAGAACGAAATTGGTTAGTTTGTTTGCAGTTTTTACTTCGGGAAATCCAACATTTTCTTAAGAGTCTAGGGTAAAAAATTCTTGTAAGATCTCAGTCTTGCACATTTTCAGAAAAAGTCAAAGAGAGCGACCCATTTATTACCTCCAAAATTGCCACTTCTCATAGATGTGTATCGATCATTGACTGTGTATGCAATAACATCATACTTATTTCATAGTAATAGTTTTGTTTTGAGGGAAAATTCACTATGGTTTCATATAACAAATAAAAATTGAGCAATGTGGCTAATGCCCTCTTCAGAAAACGATACCCAGCATCCTTATTGAGTGGCTTCTGTTACAGACAGTTTCAAACAATTTTCTCGGTAAATGTTTCTGTTGTGCCAGTGTGCAGTTTTTCTTCTGCCATTTGATGCCGAAATTTCAGGGTTATGAATTCTGGTATTGTATCGCAGTTTGCCATCTTTGTATGGATCCTTGCTCCTAATTTGAACTCATTTCCTCGGTGACTCGTTTCTTTTTTTATCCAATCTTATTTTCTGTTTCCGCCGTCAGATTCCTTTTCTTCCCTTTTTACCCTACATCTCTAAGCCCTTCTGTATTGATTTTTTTAACCCTGTGGTTTGGAAACTGCGTAATTCCACAAAACCTGGTAATGGGCATCCGTCGTTATTTCCCATTTTTGGAGCCATTCTATTATGCCCGTGTGGCTGTTAAAGCCTTCTAATGCCCCTTTTCCCTTGGCCCATTTTGTGGCCTTGACAAGAGATTTTGAGAAAAAAAATTTTTGATTCCTAGTATAAAGTCAAAATAAGTTGGATGACAGATGAGCTCGAGATCGCAGGTTAGAACATGGAATAGGAAAAGAAAATAAACTTCTCGTTTCTTACATGTGTAAACCGCAATTACCAAGATTGCAAAAGTTGTGTTAAAATGTTCAAATAAGGGCCATTAGACTAATAAACAAGGTACAGACGTCACCACGACCAAATAATAACTTAATGGATTCTAGTCTTTGAAATATTATGCAATATCAAAAATTTTCAATTCCCTCCAGCAAGTTAGGGCTTGCAGGTGGCGCCCTCAGTCTTGTGTAACAAAGTATTGCAGTGTTGATCCATTTCAGTATTGACTTATGGGCTTGCTTTTATGGCACTGCAAAGCTGTTTTTTGCAGTGATCAAGTGTCTACTGATGTGCTGGACATTAGATGACCCATAATGTCTTATTTGCTTCTCCAGGGGTCGTAAACTTTGACGATTTACGGATATATTGATGGATTCACAAATGGCCTAAGTGGACATTATTATGTGGCATGAACCTCGAGGTGTCACAAAAATGAGAGAATTGTCATGTTTGATACCTGTAATAACTTCTCCTGTAAAACCACCCCACTTTCTCATTATTTTATTCTTCCTCACGGTTGGACGCAAACCAGATTCGAGTGTTGCAGGTCGCAAATGAATAATTATTTTCCCTACTGTGTGGTCATCATGTACAAACTGTGTAAAAGAAGTAAGGTTTACCACCTTCTTATTGGAATGAAAGGGTTTAGCATGAAAAATTGATGTTCATATTGGACTCAATGCAGGGTTTTTATTTGTGATGCTTAGTTGTACGCAGATTCGCCTCACCACCATTTAATTAGCGACATGTTCATGGTTGTGGATTTCCTTAATGAATGTACAAAATTAAAATTGAATTCGTGATAAGTTTGGTGAAAATAAAAATTTAAAGTTTGTCACTAGATATTTTTCATTGGTACTTTTTGTAGTTAGTTTTGCGTGCATTCTATGCAAAACACAATTTGGTCAGGTTACCGATGTTTCAATAAATATTTTAAATTCCAAATAATTAAAGTATAAGTATGAGAATATTATACTAGCTAGGAGAATCCAAGATGGCGCATGAGAAAACAACTATTTTAGCGTTTACAAGTTATAAATTTGTTTTTATAGGAATCTTGTTTTGAACCAATTTCCTCAATGGAAACACGGGTTATAGCAGAATTTGTTTCATTGGTAAAAATATTTTGTTATAATTTCCTCAAAGGTCAAGTAACGCTGAGGCATTTTATTTCGAATCCCTTGTTTAATTATGCACGCATAAAAAAACTGCTTTGTTTATTTAACATTTATTTGTTGGAACTTGTACAAGTAAGAAATTTCGCAATCCGGTTTTTTTCTTATCAGAAGCGCCATTATTCATTTACAGGATTGCTCTACAGTAAAACACTACATTGTCTCAATTTCGTGACTCGTTCATCATTGTTATTTATTTACACAGCTGGATACACATTTAGTGAAAAGTAAGTTAATAGCATTATTTAACTAGTTAAATGACGTAATCATACAGCGGCAAGATTCAATTTGGATGAGCGACATGTCTGTAAGTAGCACCTTGAATTTAATATAGACAGATAATGTACTATGTAAGGTGCATGTACCCTAGTCTAGACACCAAACTATGGTTCAGACCATAGTTTATGAAGCTTGAATTAACTGTTACACTTAATTTAAGTTTGAGCATACTATGTATAATTCCTCCTTTTAAAATATATTAATCTTTTTAGTGTACTATTTAAATAATGAGACTGCTATATATTTCAAGGAATGATTTATTTTGAATTATTGTGCTAGTAAATTTATCTTCGTGATTTAAAAACAAACGCTGAGAAATAATGTAAAATCGTCCGCTTCGCATAATTGCCATGGAGACTTCTGAAATGCTAACACATTTACGTCAAAATGCGTACTAGTAGTTGGAAATTGTCCTTTTTCAACAAAAAAAAAACAAACATTTATTTTGTCGTGAGATTTACAATCTCTTCATGCGGTCAAATACGGTTGAATGAATGTTGTATATCTGCCACAAAATTTCAAAAGGTTTCATTTTTAGGTATTGATTTCGAATACCCTGAATTCGTTATGAAAATCCGTTTGAGCAGAAGTTGATCACTTGTCATACCTTTTATGCTGCAAGATGTCCTTTTTCATGAAATTGTCTCCAAATAAGGAAATTAAAATTTTCGCTTTAGTGTCACTTCAAGCAAAAATGATATTTATTGACAAAATGTATTGGGAAACTTGGAATTTGTAGATGAGATTTTTTACCAAAAATCGACCACTATAGGAGTATAATGATCCCTCAACTCCTTGGACCGAGCTTTGTGCCAAGACGGTCCTTCTTTTTGCAGGCGATTAGACGAGGAATAGCCTTCCTGGCGAATGTCCAGATTTAGTAAAAATTGAATCCAACAATGATGTCTAAGTCGCTACTGACATAGGAGCATTCCCCTGAAATGATTGGGTACAACCCCCTTTACCTTTTTTTTTGTATATCCTTATCGAGGTCGGGGGCAATTTTCAAGGATTGGAGAAATTCCCTAAGTGGCGGCTCTTTTGGATGAGAGTTTCAACCGAGGTCTGATGTTGATTGTTGCACTGTGGAGAATGCTTATACATGGCTTAGAAATTTCGTTTTGTACTGTGGGCTAGAGAGAGTGGGAAGCCAATAAGCCAATATAGTTCAAGTATATAACAGCTTTGAACTTTGTTTCCAACAATTCTAAACCCAACATGAACATTAAAGACCCCTGGAGAAAGAGTGGAAGTCCCCCTCTTAGGCAAAATTCCCAGGTATATATAGGTGATGAACACTCATCTACTGGCATTGGGGTTTAGCATTAAGGCTCCTGCACATTTGAACGTTATGTTTACGTTATGTCGCCCATGTTCTTCTATGTCACGCTATGTCACGGCA